>JAWRVF010000281.1:0-160000 GCA_036785485.1 Physcomitrellopsis africana
GGAAGGTTCTAGAGAGTTCTAAGAAACTTCTAGAATATTCTAGAAGTTTCTAACAAGTATGTCCTTGACACTAGGAAGATATTAAAAGGCTCTGGAAGGTTCTAGAGAGTTCTAGGAAATTTTTAGAATGTTCTAGAAGGTTCTAACAAGTATGTCCTTGATACCCATTGGGTATGATTTTTGGCCAATTAGAATAGATATTTTTATCATCCACCACTATTCATCCACATAGATGGCCAAATTACCCTTTTTATACTAAAGATCCTTTTCTAATCCTTTTTTTTATAGGATTTACATATTTTATGCTTTAAGCATCAAATAAAAGAAATAAACTAAGATTTTAAGGGTCACCAATGTCTAACAAAGGTGACTTAAGATATTCAAAAGTTACTATCAATATAAAATCAACCTTAAAATTACTATAAAAAAAAGAAATAATGTATAAACGTCAATAATAATCTTTTTAATAGATCCCTTTTAAACTAGCAACCTAATCCCATCTTACAACCAATAAAATCCAGTGATATGGTTTTCATTTAGCTATATAGTAAATTATATATTAAATATACATATACAATTTTTTCTCATAGTAGCTGAATCACAACATGATAGCATTCAAAGTTCTAAGGGTTTGTCAATCAAATTTGATTGATAACAGTTCTACAACTTGATACTTATCTAAAAAAAAGAATCACAAGTTGGATTAATTAGCACCTTATTTACGGAACAAGCACTATTATGGTTTGCTCCCTTGTTCAAAAAAAGATCACTAATTTTGAATAACTTTGAAGTTTTCATGGAAGTATTTGCAGAAGCATTTGGAGAACATGACAAGGCTTGGTGGACAATAGCTAAAATCTAAGCATTACATCAAAAGGCATGCTCTGCATCAATCTATGCATTTCATTTTAAATAATTAGCGTGCAACATCAAATGGGATAAAGAAGCCCTAATGAGCTAATTTTATTGGAAATTAAAAGATGATATGAAGGATTTGTTATTGCCGCTTCCGGATCCACAATTGCTCAATGAAGCCATTAGCCAAGCTGTTGTCATACTACATTTACGTGCAGTGTGTAAAAATATTATATATTTTGTATTTATTGTTATTATATATAAATACTAGAAGTTATTTTAGAAGATATTACAAGGAGAGGATTTATTTTAGCCACTTAATTAGTGAATTAAGATGGCTATTTATTTTGGTTCCTACCTTACTTATATCCTAGAATAGATTCTTTTATAATTAGAAGAAAGGTAAAGGTTGTTTTATCTTTCTTATTGACTTTGATGTAGTATGGACCTTGTGAGAAATAAGAAAGAAGAGTATGGGGTAAATAGGACCTATCCAATAGGATTTGGCTGCCCATATGGACGTATCATAGGCTGATGTGGAAGAAAAGGGGAGAAGACTCCTCTTGTTGGAAAGAAGGGTGACAATTTTTGAGCAGTGAATTTTGGAGAGAGATAGCTCTAAGGATATAGAGGCATTTGTAATGAAAATTAGAAGGTGTATTTTTTGAATTTTGAGGATTCTAGAATTTACTTACTTTCTTGTATTGCAGTTGTGAGCAAAAAATTATACTTGTTTTAGTGGAGTGAGGTCTGCTACTATAGAAAAGTGATGGCAGCAACTTTGAGCTACCACTGCAAGTTTGATTTTGACTCTTTCATAGTAAAATTTGTAGAAAATGTAGAAAATCATGCTAGATTTCTATCAAGCTATTTCTTGTAGCATTTGGAGTTGGAGAGAGAAAGTTGTAAGCTTGAGAGTGGGAAAGGGTTTGTTGCCACCTGATGAAGAAGAGCATAGACTTTGTTCAATCACCCAAGTTAGATAGTCTCTTCAATCTTTCTGATATTTTAGATACTTATAGGAGCTTATATAAGCTTTCCATAAAAATAAAAATCAATGCATTTGGAGCTTCTTTGAAAGATTTATGAGCCGTGAAGTGTCAAGAGGGCAAATTGTTGCTAAGGTTTGAAGAGTAGTTTCGACTAGCTATAAAATCTAAAGTTTGAGAGGTATATATGCAAAACTTTAAGACAAGTCAAATGATAGAGTGAACTTTCTTAAAAGCTATTGCATGTCCAATTTGGAGAAAGGAAGCAACTACAACAAAGGCTGAAGTGAAGAAGAGCTTTGCTGCCTTTGTATTTGCTGGGAATTTTTAGTGCCTATTTCATTTAGCCATAACTTTTAAACGGTAAGACATCTATTTGTGAAATTTTGATATGTTTTACAATGAGTTATTAGCTTTCCGTAAGCTATAAGCACGCTTGATTTGACCTTTGGATGAATTTTTAGTGATTTATTTAATTTCAGCTTATTGTATAACTTGTATTTCTCATATGCGGTCGTATTTGAGATATACTTGAGTATATACATACTTTGTTTATATTTATTATACAAATATATATAATTATATTTATATCAAGTATTATATAAGTATTTTATAAGTATTATATATAACATTTATATAAGTATTTGTATACGTATTATACCAAGGATTATATTCTATTTTTATATAAGTATTATATTAAGGATTATATTCTAATTTGTATAAGTATTATACCAAGGATTATACTCTATTTTGTATAAGGATTATATTTTATTTTTGTACAAGGATTATATTCTAATATTATATAAATATAGAAGATATTTGCACGGCTTCTTCTCATATTTCCTGCTAGTTCTAGTAGCAGCTAGGAACGCAATGTTTTCCCAAGGCAAATTCTCTCTACCCAACACCGTAAAATATAGTAATTGATTATTTCAACATTGACAAGATCAACATTTATGGACTCCAACAAGACAATACGCAATTCAACATACCCCTGCTACATCAACATATATTTTGAATTCACACTCAGAAGAAGAAGATATGCAACTTGATGCAGTACGATTTAAACATCTTAATCCGCAAGAAAAGAAGTATTGGATGGAAGAAGGTCTATGCTTGTATTGTGGCAAGGAAGGCCACAAGGTTGGCAATTGTCCGGAGAAACAAAATCAAAATATTATCAAAATCAAGAGTGCAATTATTTAGGAAAATAACTATTCAACCACAATAGGGACCATGCAATTGGACCACCTAACATTACAAAAATATTCAGGTTCATCTCTTTCTACTCAACTTGCTAATTGTTTTACAGTCTCTTTGTATTTTGGCCCTCAGAAGCTTCAGACAATTGCTTTGTTAAATTCGATGGCATCTGCTTGTTTTGTAATTGAGGCATTCACTAAACTTCATAAAATTCTTATAATACAAAAACTCAAACCTATTCATATAGAGATAATAGATGGACGACCCTTATCCTCTAGTAGTGTCATCTATGAAATCACACCTATAGAAGTATTGTTCAAAGATTATAAAAGTCAGATTGTGTTCAACATCATTAGAACTCATTCAAATCCTATTATTCTTGGTTGGAAAAGCATAATCCATCTGTAGATTGGAGGTTGCAAAGAATAACATTTTTGATAGAGATCCCTTCAAAAAAAATTTATAAAAAAGCCACAAATTAATAAACCTTTATTTATTTGAGCAAGGACTTTCATAAGATTGGCTGAAAAAGGTACACCATTTGTTATTTATACGACTCCAATTAAAAAAGATATGACTTCATCGACAAGTATTCCAGAGCATTATAATAAATTTCAAGATGTTTTTCAGAAAAAAAATGCTGATATATTGCTGGAATACCAACCATATGATTGTGCTATAGATCTTCAGGAAAGAATGTAACCACCTTTTGGTCCAATGTATAATCTTTCTCAAAATAAGCTTTCAGTATTGAAAGATTATATTGATAAAAATCTTACAAAGAACTTCATCAAGCATTCAAAGTCTCCAGTAGGTGCACCTATATTTTTTGTGAAGAAGATGGTTCCTTACGTATATGTATTGATTATTGAGGATTGAATAAAATAACAATTAAGAATTATTACCCACTATTGTTAATTTTAAGACTCTTGGAACAACTCGACCAAGCCAAGATCTATATTAAGATAAATCTTCACGGAGCATACAATCTGGCACGAATCAAGGGAAGAGATAAATAGAAGATCGCATTTTAGACAAGGTATAGACATTTTGAATATAATGTCATGCCTTTTGGACTAACAAATGTATCCGCTATCTTTCAATATTTAATAAATGACATCTTTCAAGAGTATTTGGAAAAGTTCGTGGTGATTTATCTTGATGATATCTTAGTCTACTCAAAAAATATGGAAGAACACAAAAAGCATGTCAAGTTGGTATTACAAAAGCTGCGAGATACAGGTTTGTATGCCAAACTAGAAAAATATATATTTCACCAATCTAAAATGGAATTTTTGGGATACATCATATCTATTGAAGATTTGACGATGGTTCCCAAGAAGATAGAGGTGATTATGCAATAGATCATTCCAAAGACTGTGAGAGACGTACAATGTTTTTTTGGATTTACTAACTTCTATTAGATCTTCATCAAAAATTAGTCTCAAGTTGCCACCTCTCTTACTCGATTGACATATAAGGATAAGTTAAAATAGGAGCCTCAAGCAGAGAAGGCATTCCAAGACCTCAAGATGGCGTTTATTACAGCCCCAATATTAGTGCATCCAAATTTTATAAAGGCATTCTACTTGGAGACTAATGCTTTAGATTTTGTATTAAGGGCCGTACTTTCATAAATGGATATAGACAACAAACTCCATCCTGTTACATTTTATTCTCAAAAGTTCTCTATTGTTGAAATTAATTATGAAATCTATGAAAATTAATTTCTTGCTATTGTAGATTCTTTTCAAGAATGGCATCAATTTTTTTGAAGGAGCAATGCATTTTGAGACTATATATACAAATTACAAGAATTTAGAATATTTTATATGAGCTCAAGTTCTTAATTGCCGCTAAACTCCATAGAATATGTCGTTATTTTGATTTAACTTTGTCATCACTTATCACCCTGGGAAGCAACAAGGATTGTCTGATGCTCTATTGAGGAGATCATATCTTGTACCAAGGATAGAGAAGGTAGCATTTGATCAATAATATAGAACTTTGTTGAAACCAGAACAATTCTACCTTTGTACCACTATTACATCGGTGCCTATCGATTCTAGTTTCCTCAATGACATGTGTAGTGCAACTATTAATGATGCTTTAGTCCTTGGTGTTAAATATTATTTAAAAGAAAATGCTGATAAGTTCAAATTTGAAGAAGACCTTCTATATTTTGAAGAACATTTGTACATCCCAGAAGGACCAACACGGCTGCACATTCTTCAATCTCAAAATGACTTTTCCGCTACGCGTCACTTTGGATTTAACAAGACCTTAGAACTTATTTCTCAAGATTTTTGGTGGCCTCAAATGTGGAAGGCAGTGAAGGACTTTGTGCTCTCTTGCGACATTTGTTCAAGGTCCAAAAATCCTCGACATTGTCGTTATAGACTTTTACAACCCTTGTTTATTCCAAGACAATCATAGTCCTATGTCTTGATGGATTTTATTATAGATCTATCGCCATCCAATTCATTAGATAGCATCTATATAGTGGTTGATTGACTCACAAAGATGGTTCATTTCATTCCTTGCAAAAAGACTGCGTCTAGTGAAGAAACGGCAAGACTCTTTCTCAACAATATATATATATATATATATATATATATATATATATATATCGATATCATGGCCTATCAAATGATATTGTATCTGATCAAGGATCCCAGTTCATATTTAAGTTCTGAAAATGTCTTTTTGAAATATTAAAGGTGGATATTAACTTTCTTCGACTTTCCATCCTCAAATTGACGACCAAACAGAATGAGTTAATTAAGTATTAGAATAGTATTTATGATGCAGCATTAACTATCAACAAGACGATTAGACCTCGTATCTATCATTAACAATGTTTGTATACAATAATATTGTTTATGCTTCAACTCAACAAATACCATTTTATTCCAACTATAGATATCATCCAAAGCTTAATCTATGAAATATGCCAAAGAACAACAATCCAACAGTTGAAGGATTTATAAAGCAGCTATCATAATTTCAAACAACCTTGAAGTTTCAATTACAAGTAGCTCAAGATGCTTACAAGACATCTACAGATAAATTTAGAAATCAATTCCTTATTTTTTATATTGAAGATAAGGTATGGCTTCTTTGATGGAATATCAAGACTAAGTGGCCATACAATAAGTTGGACTATCTAAGGTTGGGACCATTTTCTATCCAAAAGCAAATCAATCCAATGGCATATTGCTTAGAATTACCATCTAATATTAAGGTACATTCAGTTTTTCATGTCTCTCTTTAAAATCTTATTGAGAATCATATATTCTGGGAAGGGTATAAAAATTGCTACCTAGTATTGAAATTGAAGACCATGAAAAATATGAGATTGAAAAGGTACTTGATTCACACCAAAGGTAGGACAAATTAGAATATCTTGTTCATTGGCGAGGCTATGACATTAATGAGCGCACATGGGAATTGGTCAAAAATCTTGCCAATGCGCTTTAAAAGATACAAGAATTTCATCAATTTTATCTCCACAAACCTAAACGTATTCAATGATAACTTCTTAGTGAAGATTAGATTCAAGGAATAGTCATAAAGAGAGGGAGAGTTAAACTAAAGCCTTCATCTGAATGTACTTGTCTGTTTTAAGATAGAATAGAGTGGTAGAAGCAAGTTAGTTACCATGTCAAATCTTCAAGTATAGAGAGAACAAGACTCAAGATTTGTTTGCCAATTAAGCTTTGAAAAAATCAATGTAGTTTTCAGAGCCTTCAATTGAACAAAGTGAGGACAATACATTTCAACGCTAAGTACAACCTTGGTTGGAGCCATTAGGAAGAAGACTCAACCATGCAAGTCTCGATTCCAATGCTCGAGCTTTAGTGATATTTCTTGAGCTTGGAAAGGTAAATCCTTTTAGTCTTGAAATCTTATTTGGAGGATGTTTTGAAGGCCGCAATGAAGATCAGATCCTTGGATGAGATGTTTCAACAATAGAAGTGCTAGCTCAAGGCCATAGGTGATTTTTTCGAGGACCAATAGAATCCATTATTCAAGAATGGAGAACAAAATATATAGCTTCACTAATACAACATATTCTTGATTTCTTAGGTATATAATAAGTTTGAGCTCCTCTTGGGACTCATCGCTAAAGAAGGAGGTGATGTTAGCGACATACACTCGAGAGGTTCACAAAACCTTCTAAAACATTCTAGAAGCTTCTTAATTGGTAAGAGTCAGTTGAGAAGTTTCCTAGTTAGTGGAAAGAACTCAAGAAGCTTTTCAGTTAGTGGAAAGAGTTCAAGTAGTTTCCCAGTTAATGGAAGGAACTCAAGAAGCTTCCCAATTGGTAGAAGTTGTTCAAGAAGCTTCTTAGTTTAATGGAAGCCGCTCATAAAGTGTCCTAGACAGGAATATATATAAGGGTCGAGGTTGAAGAGTTCTTCAATCTTGACAACGCATCTCTTGGAGTTCTACCTCATCTTTCTTGGTATTGTTCGTGTATTCATTTATTTAATCCAAGTTTTTGTTGGTTTTCTGAAAACCTTGTTCTAGTTCAAATCTCTTGTTCTATATTTTTATGTCCTTGACATAACTAACTAGTTGCCTGGTTCTTTCAAATCTAACACCAATAAAGTTCTATTTTCTTTTTTAAAAAATAAATTAAGTACAACTTTAAGATCTACATTTAAAGATATATCAATACAATGAATAACAAAAGAGATATTATTGAAACTATAAAAAAATACAAAGGGCATTATGAAAGTAATTTATAAAATTTTGAATAGAAAATGTAGTAATTTGATTGTAGACTTTGTCTATTTTATTATTGGATTGCAATAAAGAAAATTGATTGATAAGAAACTCCTAACTTTTCTATATTTTGTTTGACTACATCTTTTCAAAGGTCTTATCAATGTGATGGTTACATTTATAAATTAAATATTTATTCTTGCTATCATACTCTTTTTGCTCTTATATTACAATGATCTTATTTTGCTTGGTTGTCCTATTAACAACAATGTGTTGACATTCATTATAAGTCTCACTGATTTTTTATTTTGTTTTACTATCTATTTTTATTGTTGTCATTGCTCTTGTTCTACAATGATTCTATTTTTTTTGGCTATGATATTGATAACGTGTTAACTTCAATTAAAAGTCTCAATGATGGTTTATAGCTTAACCATCATTGAGACTTTTAATTGAAGTTAACACGTTAAGGTTCCGCGACTGCTGTGTTCATGCCCTGCGCAAACCAGACCCGGCATTTGCAAACAAAACGGACGCTTGTCTACATCTTCCACGACACCATCACTGTCGGACTCCACTTAACATCACATCGGGCAGCGCTACCACGGCTTCTCTCAGTCAGCAAAAACATCTTAGCTCATCAGCTGCAGCTTGTGCAGGGCTTCTTGCAAAGCACTTGAATCTCACTGTTAGCAAACCCAGCCACAGCACTCCGTCAACATCCTCTCCTTCTCTCGTGCCCATACACCACATAACCATTCTTTCACAAACATCTACTGCAACTTCTCTTCAGCAGGTGCATCTTTGTACTTGTCACTGCCGCGCCTTACGCCCCCCAGGTATACAAGAGGTCCACACAGGTAGCGGCCAAGCAAACCACAACCACAATCGCACACACACATTTGCCTCTTTCACCCACAACCTCATTGCACCCTGCACTAGTCCCTACTGCTTGCGTTGGAGCCTCACCCTCGGCCTCAGCCCCTACAATACTACTGCCTACTTGTCGGATGATGAGAAGAGCACCGACTTATCGTGTCAAACTCAATGCATGGAATCAAGTTCTGTTGGATCATGGAATCTACCTGCTTGGCAATCTGATCATTGCTCAGCGGGGGCAGGTACAAGAAGGTTTCAAACTTGGGCTGCCTGACGGGATTCCACACCTTCGTACAATTCCATCACGCCCCCCACAGAATTTTGGATCTCACGTCACTCCTCCACCTCTCACCAACACCATTGCTCTATGTAACCCCTCCCCCTCCTCCAACCGCTGCACATGCGAGAGCACAACGCCCCAATGCGACGAGTTGGATAAACTCGATCCTAATCTCGGATGATACTGATGTACCTGCATGCACTGCTCGCTGCTGCCGTTCTGGACGGAGCTAAACTACTAGGCCTTTAAGAAGAATAATGTAGCCGATTTCAGACCAGAGAAAGCCTTGACTGAGGTGGCCTTGCGGGGGGCAATCGCAGAGGATGTAGCCACACCCAAGGAAACTAGTGCCACAAAAGCAGAGGACATAGCTGACGCCATAACTACAAACTCACTGCACATAAAGCGCGAGGGCGATGAGGCAGGTATAGCAGGCACGAGGCAATTTCAAATTGTCGAGCCAGGCAACCTGCCACTCCTATATGCTACTTAGTGGAAATGGAAATGGGATACATGCCCCACCCCGGAACATTTCTCCCACGTCCTTACAACCGTTGCAAGCACTCATCACCACGCTTCAGAGTTATCCAGGCCATCCATGGTTTGAACGCACAAACGTTCATGGCGATTGACTCCGCTGACTTCCGGAGTGGCAGCATGGAGCTCATCCATGTTTGAGGCTTTTCGGGACCAGAGGCTGTGGTTGGGTTGAAGCATTGGTTGGAGCCGGATGGAAAGGCGTCTCTCCCAGAAAACTTCGTCATTTACACATTTTTGTAGGGAAGGAGCACGGGTGTGGGTGTGATTCATTTGGTATTGGGGATTTAAGAGCTAATAGCGTCAAGTTAAGGAATTTTTTTCTGATAAGCTGCGAAGGGAGTAAGAACTGCTTCCAGCATTCTCCTACACCCGCCGCCCCTTCTCGACACTTCTTGTCTGCATATTATCACCACCAAATGAATCACACCCACACCCCTGCACTTGTCCCACAAAAGTGTGTGAGGACGACGTTTTTTTTTGTAAGGAGGGCCTTTCCATCCGCCTCCGACCAATGCTTCGACCCAACCAGTGCCTCAGGCCCCAGAAAGCTGACGATGTGAATGGTTATTTCTCACTCTGATTAATTCTGAAGGTGAACACATACTTATACCATTGCAATAATGTCCAAGTTTTGACATATATGCGTGGAGAGAGCTCCTAAGAATCAAGTGCAACTCGTGCACATTTTTGTTCCTATAAAACAAGTCAATTATCAACTTAGTCTAATATTAACTTGATCTAGAATCTAGCACTGAAATATGATTGTGATATTAGAACATGATTTAAACTAAAATAGATTTTATTTCTATCTATACTTTGTTGTTATGGCAAAAAGAAGACTTTAATTATATTAGTTGTTAGATACCACAATTAAAAATAAAATCACTTCGGTAGAAATTTTAGTAGTTTATCAATTTTTCCACCTTTACAATTCTCCTATATGGGGCAGATTGTTTCAACAAAGGTAAGCTGCACACTAGGTTTTCTTAGGAATAGCAACTGATATGCTTGTACTGCTCGAAAGCGGTAAAACCCTTAAAATACTACTGCAGAGCCGGTTCAAATCCGAAAGTACAGAAATTCTAGTGGCTACTTATTTTTACGTAGCGAGGCTATTGGAAATAAGAGGATCGCTTCCGGTGCTTCCTGTATGAATTGTGTGAATTGTCATCATTCTCATTATAATTTAATTCCATTGGTCCAGAAGCTATTAGTATAAAATCTACGAAATTGGTGGATTTCTAAAGCCCCGATACCTCGAAATTCTAAGGATTATTGAAAACTTCGTATTGAAGTGTACAATCCATTACAACGTCCAGACGGAAGCCACTTTGCACCTTGGGCTACATAGATAGCAGAGTCTGACATCTCGAATTCTTAAACCCAGTGAGTAAACCCCAAACAAGATCAGGCTCCAGCTAAGGAAGTACTCAACCAAGCTTGGTGTTGACGTACTCCATGGCCTTCCTTTTCACATGCTCGATTTGTTCTTCGTCACCATTGGCCTTCTCGTAATCTAAATATTTCTTGAACAGAAACTACAAAGAATAAAGAAGGTAACGTGAGCCTCACGTACAAGACACCCTTCGGCTTCATCAAAAAAACAACAGACAGGAGAACAGTGAAAGGAACTAGAGTAGACTACATACGGCCAAGAAGCTGAGCTCACATCATTTGGTCTTTTAGATACATTACGCTGATACAACTCTTGAGGCAGCTAATGGCCAGAAATAATACCTTCATTTTGCGGGGTGGAAGCTCCAAACAGGTCACCTTTTCAAAAATTGCTCGAATTACAGGAACTTCACCCACTCGAATCTCCTGAAAAAAAAATTTATCGTTAGCATTTGTAATCTAACAAAAGTCTCAACTGCTTAATTGACATTAAATTGATATAGAAAATACTTTGACCAAAGAAACAATACATTAGCCGTATTTAAGGGTTGAGTAAAATCTGCTGACGAGAACACAATAACAGCACGACACAGAAAGCTACTGAATTTGCTAGACTCGTCGGATACCCCAGTGATCCCGCTAAAAACCCTCGTGTAATGCCGGCAACCATTATCATAAGATGCACGAAGGATCCAGATAAAATACCTGGTCGAGGTAGACGCTCCAGAGATCGGTTCTTTTAGGGTAATTCCGAAGTATACCCTCAAAGATGGACCTTGCTCGTTCAAGAGAACCAGATTTATATTCAAGTAGTGCAGCCCGACTGATGACTTTGATGTGTTTACGACGTGGCAGACTAAGAAGAGACTGGTCCAAAGTCTTATGAGCTACATCTCCCATACCTCTTTCCA
This sequence comes from Physcomitrellopsis africana, assembly GCA_036785485.1. Lineage (NCBI taxonomy): Eukaryota > Viridiplantae > Streptophyta > Bryopsida > Funariales > Funariaceae > Physcomitrellopsis > Physcomitrellopsis africana. The sequence continues at coordinate 11,784 of JAWRVF010000281.1, forward strand.
GTAGACTCTGGATTTGTTTTAGCCAAACCTAAAAGCAAAGGCAAGCGGAAAAAGGGTCAAGCACTTGTTCCAAGAAATGACTGCTCCGAACACAAGTTCAAAATTAACATTTTCAATAGTCCAGGCATACGCAGGATACAAGAATCATTAAGAGGGTCACGACTAAAATCCTTGGAAGCGTTCATATGCTTCATTCAAAATTGTGACCACGTCAAATTCAAAAACTACTCGGGAGTGTATTCAGCACCTTGGCAGAAGATTTGAACTTGCGAATCAGGGTCTTCATCATCTGGTCGAACATGTCATATTGAGGACCCTGAGGCTGCCTTGGGTTTTCATAAATACCCAAGAGCGCAAAGTACAGCTTCTTCTGGTCGTTATACTGTAAAGCCCTATTAAATAGGGTCAAGACCGCTTCCTGCGTATCATATAAATCTCATTTGTGAGAAAAGCTTTAAGCTAAAGCAGATTCAAATAGCTAAATTCAGTGCAGGGTTTATGGTAACGGAAATTTCACTTTCGTGATGTTTTTTTCTTTTTTAAATTTTTTTTTGGAAATGTTGCAAGCAATAGTTAAGCACCAAGTAATCAACACGATTAAGTCTGAAATCAGACAAACCTTCGGGGGGTTGCCGTAGACGTTCTCAAGATTCAGATAAGCTATCCAAACGTTCAACTTCTCCATTTCCTCCCTATAGTTAATCGTTTGCAGAGCCCTACAAAAATACCAAGGAAGTCGGAAAAAATTAAAAATTACAGTTTCTAGAATTGGGGTCCAGTGAAAACTTATAATAATATTAGAAAGATGGACTGGAAGATTAAAACGCGTAAGTGAAGATTAAAACCTTTCAGCAATAGACCGTGCTTTATCAACATCTGCAAGCTGTAGTAGGAACGCCATGTACTTTATCCACACAAGACTGCTGTTTGGTGATGTTCGGACAAGTGCCTCAAATTCATCCACAGTTTCCGGAGCCTGGTCGCCTTTCAACCGCCTTTCTTCTGCAGCACTAATTTCTGCCTCGCTGCAGGTTGCAAAAATGATTTAACAAAACAGTTAAGAACGATCCACATCACTTGTTGATTCATTGCTATTTACTTTGTGAATGATTAAGTGTGAACTGTTTTAAAAGCACTTTTCAAGCATGTGAGCACTAACCGCTGCTGTTTCAGCCGCTTCTTAGCCCTTTTATTCAGTTTCTTGGCATCTTCAGATTCTTCATCCTCCTCTTTCTCAGAGTCATTGACTAAGTTAGTCTCCTCCAACTCTACTTCTAAAGGTGGCGCTACTAGAGTGGGAATAGCTGTCTCAAGAGCGTTATTATGTGACTCATTTACTTCGTTATCGTCGTCTTCGTCGTCGTCTGAGTCATCCAAATCAATCCCATTCTCCTCTTCTGAATCATCTTCACTCTCGTCTGCAAAATTAGATCTTCCATGTGAGCTGATAAACTAGATGTAAAATAATTCATACTCAACTCTTGACAAGCAGGCACATAGTTTGTAGTAACAATTAACCCACTGGCTCAGGCGATGAAATTAACATCCAAACCGGGTACAATGATATTTTCATCCAGATGTGCGTTTATTGAACTAGAAAATGAAGAAAATGTATTCTTCTAGTTTGCACATTTCAAGACTAATACCCCAAATGAGAGCCTGCCGAGCAACCAAAATCCTCAATTCTAAGTCCGGTGAATGGCATAACCAATTGAGAACACGTATGAACATCCATAAATGGTGTCATAAAAAGAAAGATACCAAAATCCAGGGAAGAAGAAGGAAAACCAACAAAAAAAAAATCAGCACTGTTCAAGTTACCTTCACCACTCTGTGTTCCTTTCGAACCTTCTAAATTTTCCTCGTCGACGTCATCTTCTTCGGATTCTTCAGCATCATTAACCAATTCCTCTTCCTCATTTGTGACTACCATATCATCTTTCTCAGTCACGGGTTGCACATGTGTCTCCGTATTTAAAAAGTAGGACTCTTTCAGACCAAGTGAAATCCTCTGCTTTGTGTTATCCACCTGCAGACAAAAGCAGGTAAAAAACTGAATATTTGCAAAAATCGATATATGACATTGTATTGAAAAACAAGAAAGGATTGTCGAAATCTACGTCACAGTCAATTGTCGAACGCTAAGAATACTAATTTGACCAGAATTTCTTTCATGTCAAACTTCTGTACGTACCTTCAGAACACGAGCACGTACGCGATCACCGACTTTGTAATGTTTGTCGACATCTTTGACATAATGGTCAGCAACCTCCGACATATGACACATAGCTACCTGTTGCATATAGACAGGGCTTACAACAGAAATAATCCGACACAGGAAACCAATCATAGCCCCCCAATTAAATGACATGCTGACAACAACCCCCTCCGTGTAAAAAACAGGACTTGAATAATATACATAAAATTCACTATTGCAAACCAGGGAATATTCGAGTAATTCAATGGATCAAAGATAACATTTTGCGACAATCAACTTACCACACTGCTCTGCTCAATGGTTACAAATATGCCAAACTTTTCAATTCGCTTGATAGTACCAAAAACAACTTCACCTTCCTTGAAGTCTCCAAAACGACGACCCAAGAGAGTACTGGTAAGTTCCTTTTTCTGGCCCGAAGTTTTAAGACTCATTTCCACTCTGCCTAAATCTGCATCAATGTTGATAATCCTGTTCAAAAGACAAGAAATTAAGAACAAAGTTAATTGGCTGGTATGGCAAAAAACATGTTGTACAAGCCATGCACAGCACAAAAAAAGTACAACACTGGCTGCCGAAATTCCAAAGATCGTGTAGAAAATAATGATCATACTAATTTGCGATGACTTAAATAACAATACATTCACACAATAGATTTCAAACGTGTAAGTAAAAAAACGTACCTCCCCTTGACCAACTTGCCAGGAGGGAAGCTTTCAGCAGGATTTTTAACAAAAGCCTTCGAAAGGTTACAAGTAAGAACTATTGCATCGACTTGAGGCGCTAAAGTAATAAAACATCCTTTCTTTGAAGTACTCTTTACAAACCCCTGAAGAACCGAACAGCCATGTCAAAGGTGACTATCTTACTTTCCCATCTAGCAAAACTACTAATATATCTTTCACAAACAGCAACCTAATCACTACTTGATAGCTGTTGCATAAAATACACAGCTTGATACATCCTGCCTTGTAAAATCCACAATAAAACATCAAATGCATCACTTTCGATGCTGCACATTGGAATTGGGGTCTAAGCAATTTTACATTAAGAAGTGATCAAGTATGCTATCTGCTCAAACCTGGCCCAGCAGAGGCATCTGATGAAAGAAAGTTTGTGATAATTAAGTGTCTCACCTGCACTTCTTGATCTATTTTCAGGTCTTTGATGCTGGTGATATTAATAGCTGTTGAAGAGCTGTAGGTATGACCAAATTATCAAATCAAAACAAAGATTAATAGAAGTATTCAAATAAATGTTATCATCTCTAGTAAAAACATGTTTCAAAAGCGCTGAAATTTTTAAAATATGCTATAAACAAAACGGTTTATGGTGACAACAGCACATCAAGCTAGAGCATAAAAAATTTATGGTGACTAGCTAAACAACACATCGGCCATTCACCTCTCATTCGCATTTGTCCAACATTTCAGTATTTTTTAAATAAATTGTTCTACAAAGAAGAATATTACAATGGTTTAATGGTTCGACATTCACACTTAACGCACCTCGTAGTGGCTGAGTCACTAGCTTGTAGATTTGCAGCAACCATTCCACCCAAAGATTTCCGCAATGTGAGGTCTACTAGCATCTTGCCATTGGGATTTTTCTCGACTCCCAAAACAACACACCGCACAAATTGGCCCTCCTTGAATGCAGATGCAGGATCATCCTTCCATTCGTCACTGAGATGAGTCACATGAACTCTTCCGAATGACGATGGTGCAATCTGAACACTTATTCCTCCCACACCAGGGTTTACTTGTTTGACCCGGCCACCCAATGCATCTCCCTTTTGGATCCCAAAAATTTGCTTGCTATTTTTTTCAGTGGATGAATCGGCGTCATCCATACGTGAAACATCAAATAAGGACTTCTCCTGAAGCTGTGGAGGCTCCCTCCGGATGAAATCTAGAGTTCGTTTCTCATAGTCCACAGACTTAACACGGCAGCTTACAGGAGTACCAACCGTAAATCTTTCAGCGAACTTCTCCAACTCTGAGGGGTCTGTTGATGACTCTAGGATGAATAGGCGACCTCGAAGATGCGGTGCAACCGACAGCCAAGCCCAATCATCTTTCACCTCTTGCACGTAGGCCATAATACATTGGCCAGCAACTAATTCTTCAAGTGAAGGCAAGCTTCCAGGACGTGTACTTCCCACGTTTGTCTCCAGATGTTCTGCATCGGATGAGGTGTTCTTGAGGCTTCAGTCTTATGATAGAGAAAACATGGTAAAATCGTTGTAATGGATCAAATTTATGAGGTTTCAAACATTTGAGTTCTCCTCTACTTCTTGTACATTAAACAGGCATGGTTGAATAGATAGGGCATACATTTAACGATTTCTAATGTTTCAACTCAGAGGAACCGTACATTTGATTGGAGAATACATAACAGCAAAAAGTTGAGAAAGAATATAATAACCTTCCTAATCACAAACCACTGAAATCACTACAACGCGGACAATGTACAGTATATAAGGAACTAACCTGAGAGTTGAGAAGGTCGCAACGAAAGTTCCAGAACAGAACTATGTTCTTTGCGACAGGGAGACTTTTGCAGACGTACTCTCTGCAGCACTCTGCACCTTACCTTTTGCCCAATATTGAAGGAACTAAGAGGATTTTTTTCTTGAAATCCATCCATAATCTGGTGAAGACAGCAATGATAAGCTAATTATCGTTAATATGATGCTCAGATCAAGCAAATTAATCAAACAATTTCTGTTAATTGTACATGGCTCTCCAAATTATTCCATCAAAACACAGGTCATCATTTGAATAACCTGGCAAAAAAATGCGAAATTAACTTGCGCTCAATAAGGTAAAATATTGCAGATTTGTATCTTACACAATAATAACCGACAAGAAAACTGAAAAATAATTATAACAAGATGTAATTAGTCGATAGTGCATGTAGTAGCGCAAAGCCATTCAAGAAAAGATCAAAAATGTCGATTCCAGCACATTCTGGTGAGAACTTTCACCTCGGTAATATGGACGCGACCTTCCGTGATCGTGCCTGTGCTTACGCGGACTACTAATTGAAGCTCCTCAACAGCCACCACCTAAATCGTGATACAACCAACAAAACCAGTGATTCATATAAAAAATCGAAAGCTAACAATATTTTTACTCATATGAACGTTCGAAATTCAAAAAGAAAAAACTGCATCTATAAAAGAAAAAGCATTATATTTCTGGTGAGTTGGAAGACGTCAATCTCCTTCCAAGCACACTTGTCGCATCAAACCTGGGTGAGTAAAACTACAATGACAAGATGGTTCCTAAGCGTCACCCCTTTCTAAAAATTAGCACCAAAACATAAACTCTCAGGGCATAATCAAGTGTTTACCTCAGCATCAACGATAGCACCATTCACTTTGTCCGACTCCCTTCGAGGCTTCTTGGTATTTGAGGTTTTCACTTCAACGGAATCGCCAGTGTTGCTCAATAGAAGGAGCACTCTGTTGCCATTAGCTTCATCTCCTAAGTGTTCCACTGTTGCTACCACCCTACACAAACAAGTCTGAAGATGTTACAGATGATAAACGAGAGAAGGCAAATGACATTTATATTCACTGTGAACAATCCTACCGGGTGATTAATCATCTGTGACTAGCGGGAAGAAGGCACCCCAAAAAGCTCCACTGTTGTAACATGTTTAGACCTTCACAATGTGAGTGAGGCAGCCATGATCAAAGTTCTTGATTTCGCGGAGGATAGAAAACGCATTTAAAATTACATACGATTCACATTTTATAATAAAATTATGTTACGGCCTGCAATTAGTCACAAAAGCTTTCGTGCTGAACGAACAGAAACTTTCAAATGCCTCAATGTTCAGAACCCAGGATGTCGGAATTTTCAATCCTACACTCCCTACGCGGACATGATAGATCCATCATTTAAGCGACTACTGCCTAAAGTAACTCACCTCTGCCCTGGACTGTAGCGCTGATGAGAATCCTGTCGTCGAGAATTATAATCACCAGCAGCTGCAAATCCTATCGCATTACCTTGTTCTGGTAGGGACAGCACCTGAAGGCATACATTACATCTTATCAAGTGATACATCCAAAAACATCACTCTGCTAAGCGAAGGCAACCTACTCAGACATAATAAAGAAGAGAGAGCGTTTTCTCTTGGAACAGTAGCATGCCCAAAATTCAGTCCTGAATCACCATAACATGCATGAGACGCAACAATTGTAATTTTAGGGATTCAAATTCTATACCAGATAAGCGTCTTTGACAAGTTCAATCACTGCCGAAACCTTCTGATGAAGCTCTAGAGCCATAACTGGATGTGATCTCTGTTTGTGCCAGAAAACAAAGTATCAATAATAATAATTAGAACAAACATACAAATTCAAAGAGGACCTTCATTAACAGAAAAGTATGCAAATCAAAACAAACCAAGCCGTGCTGACATTGAGAGCTGCTCGGAGAATCGAATACAAGTAAACACTAAACTGTTTGCCATTATGCGACAGAAAAATCATTCTAAGCAATACTAGATGTACATTTTCAAACTTCTGACATAATCCCTGGTAGTCACAAGTCAAGCAGTAGAAGCGGATAGACAATCAAGATGGTGGCAAACTAAACAATGCTTATTGCATTTGTTGCACTTAATATTAGAGTAGGTACATGATAGTCATTTCTTACTCCACATTAAACCCCAACACTAGTTTCAAGATACAAAACGCCTAGATTAAGGACAACACTCCAACCCTTACATGTCAAGGGTGAAGACACTCAAATCATCAAATGGACATACTTTTGTGGTCGCATTACCTGAATGTGCCTGCTTTGGTAGGCTCCATAAGTAGAAAAACAATCTTACTACAGTGAGACTAAGGCAGCATTTTCAAAATAGTGTTGCAGAGTTCTGAAATTTTAGGAGTACAATTACAGTTCGCCAAGTGTGGATACGTTGACAACTGCACCCTCACTCTTCGCAAGCAAGCTAGAGCAAGTAGCAATCCTGATGATCACAGTGAGCTTCTAGCTATCCGGAAGAAGAGTAAAGAGCAGCGAGTCATCAGCCAGTTGTTCAATTGTGTTGGGTCATAAAACGGTTCACAAGTCCACTTTTCATAGATATGTCCTCATGTGGAAGTGCACGGTTCTCTCGATTAATAAGCGTATTATTAAGTGTACTTCAGTCAATGGATGTAACAATAATATTTCAAGGGAGTAGCATAAAATCTCCAACCATTTGAAACGTCTATCCTAATGACAATACCATTCACCTACGTCTTTTTTTCTCTATTTCAGGTGCACATGAGGGAGCACATCAAAGATCATGTACATGCAACTTTCTGACGCCAAAATAAAACCTATCCAATGCAAATAGATACTTGATTCACAACTATAATAAGATGAGGGAATGGAAAAACCTTTTTGTTCTTCTCCTTTTTCTTGGTTGGTTCATGTTTGTTCACTTGGAGCAGCTCAGGCCGTACTGTAAGGTCCACAATCCTGTCGGCCTTCACGACATCTAGCACTCTTGCCTGTATCGAGTTGCCAACTTCTACAGGAGTGCCCACTGTAAACACACCAAGTACTTCTTTTTAATCCCAGGAGATTATCTCGAGGGTTCAATCAGGAAAACTATAGGAAATGATGGCTAAACCGTAGAGCAATATAAAACCAACGTAATTTAAAACTCCCTACAAGTCCTTCCTCTAAACTTCAGCATGAAACAGTACCATTCGAAGCTAATGCATCGGATTTGATTCTTACAACCCTTGACAAAAGAAAGATAATAGAGAAGAATAGAGAACATGAGCAGTGAAACTCAAGATACTTAGGTTCAAGCACAGACAATGTTGAGAACCAGCTAATTTGCCAGATAACCCAAGTAGAACTTAAACCCCATATTCACATGAATAATTGGAACATACAGTGTATCCCAGAGAAACCAGTTCATTACTAAATAAAGCAATAAAAACTTCAGGCTTCCAAATATGATATTTAAGAAATCATCCTGTACAAGCTGACGCGTTTGCCCTCGACATTCCATGCAACAAACTCAAAGTTGGAGTCCACATTGCTTGATAAACGATAGAATACTACATGAAGTTCCATCCATTCAAGGAATTGGTGCACGAATTGGACGTGGATACGTACATTGGTAGTGTGTGGCAAAGCCGACGACATCCTTATAGTTCGGTATTTTAACGATGACACCGTAGTCCTTGATTTCCTGTACTTCTCCACCTGTACAAGCTCCAATAGCCAAGCTCTTCGCCCATTCTAAATTGAATGCTTCACTAGCTTCTACTATCTGAAAAAATAAAAAGATTATAAATCATAAGTATAGTTGATGTCAAGTGTACACGCGGCACAGAATAATTTTTATCACACTGTGCATGCGACATCACTTTTTCCGTGAAATTGTTAGAAAAATTACAATGTTGATTATCCCTGACTTACAGGGAGAAACACATGAAATGAAGAAGTGATTTTATTAAATTACCTTCTCCTCTTCCAAAAAATACCCATGGATGAGTGAGACATCAGTTGAAAAACAAACTGATTGCTTCAAACAGAGGCTAAATTTTCCCGTATCGTGGTAGACCTGAACATCAATTTTATTAGCTACACATATCAAAATCCGGCTTGAACGAATAATTGCACAACACAAAACATGGAGCAAAACTTGCGACCTGGAAACAATCGCTGACATGGACAGATATGACTAAAATCAGTGGCGACAAAATTTCAAAGACATTTGACTTACTTCGAGCACTTGTGCACGAACAGATTGTCCAACACTGAAGTGGTTGCTTGGGTCGCTGACAAACTCATCAGCCACCTACATATCATGCAAGAAAGTTTAGGTTAGCAGAAGACTCATTATACTAGAATGCAACGATTCTCACGAATATCTTAATGTTCTGTATTTCGTCCCATATTTAGTGTATGACTCCAAACATTAAATACCTGAGGAACACTTGCAAGTCCTGTTAAGCGCCCCAGGAACCGGACAAAGCAACCTCTATCGGTAACGTTTGCTACATAACCCTGCACCAAAAACGAAGTAAGTAGTAGAAGATTACAAAAAATTTCAACAATATACAATGCAACACCTCGCAGAGTTCGATTCAAACATAACATGTGACTCTATTGGAAGAAAATTGAGGAAGAATTCAAGTACTGTAATCCATTATAGTTATTAAATACTCATAAACCAACATGATCATTACAAACTAGAACAAGGAGCCAAATTAACATACTGGTATTACAGACAGTGGTTGTAATTGAGATATGTCTGATGGAAGAGATGAAGCTGCCTGCAGCAATGAATGCTTCGCTGAAACAATCAGCTTCTGTTTATCCGTGACTTCTGCAGAAACGAAAAAGAATATATCAACAGGAATTACCCAGGGAACACAAACCCATCTGAAGTATATGCATGAACGAATTTATCTCCGTTATTCATTACATTACTGGAGAATCATTGAGTGTGAGTATGGTTGTTACAATCAGCGATAAGGGATGAGTAAAACAATAACTACGCAACTAACACATTTGTGTCACGAGTCCAATTGAAAGAATCAAAATATGAACTCCGTACCAAGGACGAGAAGCCGGTCGAATTGAAAACCCACTTTTATGACAGATTTCAGCTGCTCAATGTGTCCTGCCACAGCAAAAAAAATTGCACCGTGAAATTCTTTTAAGGAGAAGAAAAAGGAAAAAAAAATTAAAATTAAAAACACTCTACATAGATTTTAGACACGTTACAAATCCATGCATGATAACACATCAGCAATACTACAAGTGAACAAGATACAAGCGAAGCATTTTGAGGAGTGCTTATTCCTACCCAGGCTGTCAGATAAGTGAGGAAATGTGAGATAACCCTTGACCAACCCCGTTGCAGTGGAGACGTCCACTATGATGACACTGTCATTAACATGGTTTACAGTACCAGCAACAACTTTTCCTATAAGTTCGTCACCAGCTGCACCTTCTGAAGCATTATCTCTGGAAAAACGAACAAGATGTCAAAGGACTGCGAAAAGAGCTGTAACGTATACGTATAGTTTCAAGGATAAAAGAGGCGGGACCACTCTAATTAGAGAGTTCAGCCCACGAGTTAACATAACTAAAAAAAAGTTGAACAATGAAAAAATATTTGAAAACGTGAATGCCAGTTTTATGCAGCAGAAAACGATATTGCAAATCTAGGCTCTTTGAGATTGACGAAGTGTTAGGTTTAACCTTGAAGAAGTAGTGGTGAAACTAAGGGAAAGACGACGGGCTGCAGGATCTGATCGCAGAACTCGACACTTGATACTTTGACCAACTTGAAAAACGTTCTCTGCCTTCACACCTGCTTCGATACCAAGAGCTGACCTGCGCAAAACATGACACGTCACAAAGGGAACTTAGTACACGAAGATTGAGAGTAGATCCTAATGGTGACCGTTTCATTGCACAGTGACGACAGGTCGGAAGCAATGGAGCACTAGATTTAGTTCATATGTTTTGGGTATCAATGAGTTATATCAATAAACAGATAGTTGAATAACTTCGATGAAGAAAAACGTTCCCATAATATGAAAATGTTGAGGAGAAAATCTACAAATATCAGATGTAGCAATACTGGTTCTTAAGGGCAATCAACTTCAGTACGAAATAGTACTTGTGAACCAATCCTTTGACGTCATTGTAGAAGCTCACAAAGCAGCCAATATCCTCAATGCCCGTGATGAAACCATGCGTCACAAGTCCCTCCACAGCACTTTCATAGCTTACGATGGGGCTCAACTTCGATGTAACCTGGAACAGACATCTCTCAAGAGTCAAATCATGCAATGAGCATGAACTCCAAAACTCTACTATACAGAAGTGCATGTGCTTCTAATAACACTTAGTTCCAAAGTCACGTAAAACTAACTATAGTATCACTCACCAATGTCTTTTTATGTGTCAGCGTAATCTTCTTCGCATGATGATCACAGGCTAGCACACGAAACTTCAGCTTAGCTCCAACCTGCAGAAGCCAACCACAAAATTAAGACAACATAACACTACCAGGACAATTTACTCAGAATACATGCATCCTCACCATTTTGAAACACTTCATAAATAATTAAACAAGATATTGAATCATTTAAAATTACAACCCCTGAACCATTAAATTGTACTTAATTCAGAAGAAAAGAAGCAGAATCACCAAAAGAGCAAATGTAGGTCAGATCCTCGAGTTCTAACCGCTCTGGATTATATTTTGGAAAATTAAGTGGAATTAATACTGCACTGAGAATTCATACATTCTGAACAAACCGAAATGGTTGGAAACACGCACTTGAAACTTGGAACTTGGATTGGATCGCTGGAACTCGGACATGTGTTGCAGAGGACATAGAGCCTTCACACCCTCGGCCAGCTGTACAAGCGCCCCATAGGGCTCAACAGCAACCACGGTACCAGTTACATTCATTGCTGGCTGTACATCTGCATGGCTAAGTAAAAGCTGGTCCACCACAGATTCCTGCACGTGACAATGCCAATCACGTAAGAAAATAGTAACACAAATAACCTGAAGTCATCAGAGTGGTAAGTTAGAAACTAATCACTTTGAAAGCAGTCACTGACGACGAAATTTGTGAACGATTGAAGGACCAGTAACACACTGCTCAAATATGAGATAAGTGCAGATTACCTTCAAGGAAGCTATCGCAAGAGCGTCCATAACTCGATGTCCTATAACGCGGGCTCGCACTTTTTTTCCCACTGTGTACTTCTTTTCCAACTTTGCAATATGATCATCTGAAACGCTTGATATCTGTGCGAAATTGTAGACCCATACTAAATAATGAATAGAATGTATGAAGTAATAAGTGAATGGTCGGTGATCTAAAGACCAAATCCACAGGAAAGAATTCCATAACTGCCCAAACGAGGGTAATTTCCCGATCTTTACATAATACAGACGCATTTCAGAGCGACAATCAAAGTGAATTGAGGAGAGTCTGACATGAACATAGCCTGCTACAACGTTCTCCTTGGTGGGAAGCTCAAGAAGCATCCCAACTGTGGCATCCACACGTCGAACGATTGCGTCTTTAAAGACATCTCCCACATCCACTGACTACACGAGGACCACCAATATTTTGTCACTGCCCAAACCATTGACGAAATGAAAAAGATGCAATAGAATAAAAAGAAAACCTACAAAATTTAAAATTAATCAATTAACACGTGATCAACGTCTGAATAACGAATGAGTTCAAGACAAAAAGAGTCATACCATAGAAGGTAGAACATAATTAAGAAGTTGAGGATTCAGAGTTAACCCAATAGTCTTAGCCACAGGGTCTATGTACAATATTCGAGCTTTCAACTGCAAACAACACGACTGCTTTAGAATCCTCCAGTATATAAGTGCTTTTCATCTGACAACAGCACAACTCGAGACATTACATAAATATCTTTAAATCTGAAGAATAATATTGGTATTCGAAGATTCATCATTATATTCATAAGGTTTCACAGTAATTTGACCTATTTGTAAATACATAAAAAATAAAAACCAAAGTAACAAAACAACTATGAAGGTAAATCGCCGTATTGAAGATCTCACATCCATTGAAGCAACCGTTTAGTGCATGAATGAATGCGAGATCTTATTATAAACATTGTATTCAGCACATACGCATTATCGTTGTCATCGTTCACTACTCGACATACCATACACATACAAAAGTAGCACTTCTTTTCAAATCTACAGTTCTTACTCGCTGATTTTCGCTATATTTCGTATTCCAGTCAGCACCTGGCAAAGGGTCCTCCAGATGAAATATGTCCACCTACACAAAGAAAAACATATTGAGTGCAAGAAGGAGGGCGACCACCAACCTTGAAAACAAAGGAAAGGATGAGAAAAAGAAAAGTAAAAAACAGGGGTGAATCTGGAGGAAGACTTACTGTCCCAGTGAAATAGGTCAAAAATGATAGCAAAAGCCCGTTCTTCAAAACTGACCGTACTCGGGCATTCACCATAGCACCAGGTGTGAGCAGTTCCACAGTCAAGCCCGCAAACTCCTTCACCTGGTACGAAACAAGGATTGGAATCAACACTCTGATGCAAAGCGAAATTTAGAGGATGCCTGAAAGTAAGACTTTCAAGAAAATAACAAAAGTACAATTTCACACGCTATCCAATAAATCAATTCGCTTCGAAGTATAAGAAGAAATAATCTCAATTTAGAGGGCAGTAGAAGCAGGTAATAGGGATCTAGTTGCATACAACATAAAGAGTGCTGATGTGCTACAGATCAAAGCATATGATATCAGGAAGTACCATGTTACTGGAGATCAGGCCCAGATCGGCCTTCAATCCGACTGCGCCACGTTTTTTGTCCACTGAAATTACGACACCTTGAACCAGTTGCCCTGTGCGCAACTTAGAAGTCCCTGTTCCTGGTGGAACCACAAGACCAAACTTAAGTACTTTTGCAAAGTGGATTATCGATGTTTGCATCATCGAACAAACCTAATGATTATAATTCTGCCTGGTGATAACTCGTTCGAGCAACAAGCCCAATAAAAGTTGGTTCTGTCACGAGATTGAAGTGCGCCCATGATGACCTAATATCTGAGCTTCACATACATAAGAACTGTTTTTGGGAAAGCAGAACAAATCAGATTTTTCACGAACCAGTCGACATAGAATCACCAATACGGTAGTGTCAAGAAAGAAAGCAAAAGGCTTCCAAAATCTTTAATGGAACTGATACAAACAACTTTTGAATGGATAATGAATACAAGAATGCTAAGCAACACCCTACGTAGGCATAATATGCAAGTTTATGGCATTCTCCACGTACCATCCAAGTAGTTGCGGTGTAACAAGAAACCCGACATAGCAGGAACTCCAAATGAAAGAAGATATCCATGGTCTTCAATACTTGTAACAACGGCAGTTAATGTCTGTAAGATAAGATCAAGAGCCACGTATTCATTGAGGTCCAAACTTATGAAACTGTAGACGATCTACAACATATGATTACGGCAGTCAGTTCCCAAGTACAAATCGGAACTTAAGAAGCACTGCCAATAATTACCAGAAAAATCTTGCTATACCACGATGTATTAACTCATTCCACAATGCAGCTGATAAAAGAATAGTTATCACTGAAAGAACGACAAACCAACAGAAACTAGAGGCAGGATTGAGCAGGAAACGCCCTAGAGGAAAAAATTGTGATTGTCGATGTCATTTTCACCTGGCCTTCATGCACAGCTTCGATTGACAGCCCATCGTGAAGATAACCGAGTTTCAGGGACAGCTCAATACGACGACCTCTCTTCTCGTTTTTTCCCTCCTTCTCTGGTTTTCCACGACCTTTCTTTTCTTGAGTCAGCTCAAGCTTCCGTACAGTACATGCTACAAGTTGCCCAACACTGAACAAATCGGATAGAAGAGAGCCTTCCTGCAACTCCGCCATTCGACTTTAGCACTATGACAATTTTATCTCTTCATTACATCAGGATGAAACAATCAAAGAACACTGTGGGTAGTGAGAGAAAAAGAAAAAGAAAAAAAAAAAAAAAAAAAAGACGCCGGATCTCAAGCACATTGATTGTATTGTTGTGAGAGACGAATTAAACATACGTTATCTGCATCGGCTAAATCAGTCGATTTGCCTTCCATCTTCTTCCCTCTCTGGCTTGATTTCTTAGATTTATCAGTATGTCCCTTCACATTCTCAAATACCTCAGAAGCCTCCTCGGCTAAGACAAAACCACGCAAGCCCCCAGGAAGGCTAATGACCACGTCCTTCTTATTAATCTCTGCAACAGCTCCCCATATTTTCATCCCCACAACGAGACTCTGCAGACGCAAAGATGCATTAAAAAGAGAGAATTGAAAAAAGAGGTCACCAAGTGAAAAATAACACAAGCTTCAGAATTCAGTCGCAGAATGTTTAGAATTTCAAAATAGTGTCACACAGTTCATTGCCCTTACTTTATACCGCAAAATTTCCGCCGACTTCTGAAGTTTCCCAGACAGTATACTGCCATGAAGTTCATCATCCTCCCCCTTGCCATGCTTTCCTTTCTTGCCCCCTTTATTTCTAGTTTTCTTTCCCTTTTCTCTCTCAAACTCAGCATCTGCTTCTTCACGAGCCTCTCGAATTTCAGCAGGGGTCAAGGCGCTTCCACCTCCTGCTTCCAGTTGTCAGTTCCATTTCCAGTGCTAGATATGAGCGCTCCGAGAATACGTGAGCAAGAGAAGCAGGACAATTCTTACATTGAAGATTGGGTTAGCGAGGTTAGCTAAACAAAAATGGCAATCTAATGCGGCGCAGTTTTCAGGAAATCGAGATGGTACTACAGTCATCTCGAAACACCAAAACAACTACAAAAGTGCTTTGAAAACAATTCCAGGCAAACAGATGGTGAAGAAGTACTACTGACCTTGAATTTCAAAACGAGCATACAGGAATCAAATAACAAGTCAACAAACTAGTTCTTCAGTGGAAGCATAGTCTAATTCAATCATTAGTCGCAAATCACATAATGTAAGGAACAACAAGGTCCGTGAATGTCGATTTCTTCGTGTAATCAGCAACAGAGACATTAACCGAATCAAAATTAGGCGAAAGCAGAGGCAATGCTTAGGGCATCACTCACAAACTAAACAACACCAGGATAGTCGCTATTCGTGTAACATGATAGAGTGAAGTACCTCGAGGAAAGTCCTCCTCCTCGGCACACTTCGCCGCAGGTTTCGCCACCGATGTCTCCTCCTGTGCTGGTCGCTTCTTCGGCGTAACACTATTTCCAGCTACGTCGTCATTTTTCCTCTTCCCAGCCATGTTGAATCTGCAAAGCTATTTCTTCTTTGAAAACCTATCTCCGGAACAAATACAAAATTTGCTCAACTACAGCTTCGGGAATTTCGTGTTCAGGACTCTCGAGTACAAGCACAGAGGTGGCTGCAGGACCTCAGTCGCTTGCATTCGACGCCGATTCCAAGCAGCACAACGACGCCACAAGCGGGCGCTGGCCACAAACACCAACGAGCAGGGTTTAGGGTTTAAGACATTGGATGGCGGTTTGCGAACGGTGGGGAACGCCGCATCGGTTGATTCACTTGGGAACACGACTGAGAACCACGATTGGGTACTTAATAATATACGTCGATGATATCTGTTCAAGACAGCGCCTGTATTCATCCAAATTCTTGCATGACTGTGCATGTATGTGAATACGGGTTTGTATCGATACAGAGTAGGATTTCGAACGCGACTTGGAAAATCGCACGTATAAAAGATAGTCTATCAATCCATCTATCTATATAGTTATGAAAACCATGATTTGAATGAACAAATGAATTTACATACATACCTCATATATTAAAGTAGTAATTTTTTTTTTTCTATCCTTAATTAAAAAAATATGAAATGTATCCAACTTTATAAAATTTGTAACAAAGTTTCTACAACCTTGTAATAAAAATGATGCTCTATTGGTAATATATATTTTTGTCAAGTGTTATTTGATATCTTATTTAAGTGTAACAACCAAGTCACAAAATTATTCTTTTTATAGATACTGAATCAATAAATATCATTTTTTTATATGTTGATATATAAATTGATACACAAATAATATGTGTGTGTATGTGTATATATATATATATATATATAATATGTTTGGTCAAATCAAATTCAATAATTTTTTTTTAAAATTTATAATTTTTTTTAATATTTATTATATATAACTGTATATCATTACTTCCTTTAACATTTTACTCTCAACTCAAAGCAATCATTTTAATATGAGTATATTAAGACAAAGATAAGAATTATTATTTTTATTTTTGTGTAATATTTTATTAGAAAATTATATTCAAGCATAACATCACGAATTTTCTTGCCAAGAATTTTATATACTTCCAAATTTAGAAATGAGAATAATAAAATGATCTTGTTAAATTTTCTGAGTCAAATATATAATTTTAAAAGTGAAATTTTGCTTCCATTTTTTTTCTTTTTTGATCATTTTTATACTTTTTACAAATCAGAAAAATTACTTCAACATGTAACTAAAAGAAAAGAGATATTTAAAAACTATATGTGTATAAGTATAGATCACAATATTACTAGTATATACTTTAAATTAATTTATTTCTGATAGTTTTATTATTATATTGTTCAATTATATTTTATAACAAAAAAAAATTGATAAGATCACTATACTTCTTGAATTAATTGGTAGCAATTATTGTATTGTATAACAAATTCAAAAAAATAAAGAATGAACTTTTTATATTATAACATGTTTGTATAAATATGTTCATAATATGATCAGTATTAATTTTAATACACTTATTAAGAATTATCACTCAGAAGTAAAAAATAATAATAAATAAAATAAAATCCATGTAAAACCTAAATATCAAAAATACATCAAACTATTTCTATTAAAAAAATCACTAAATTTATGTTGAAAATTTTAAAAAGGAATTCTATCTATATAAAAAATTAAAATTAAAATTAATGATAAATGGACAGATCTACTTATGTTTAATATTAGATTCTTCATACATGTTGATTTTCCATTAATCTTATTCATTCACTTATAGACACATATTGAAGATGTGATTCAAACAAAAATTTAAAAAAATAAAAAAAGTTTTAAAAACATGTTTTATCTGCAATTCATATGCATATACAATCAGTCATGATATCAATTATTAATTGAATACATTGAAGGTTAATCATAAACAAATTGCTGTAAAGTTGTCATAATACATTTTTATCAATAAAAAAATTTGACTATTTTAAGATGTGTTTTAGGTTTTTAAATTTTTATCAAAAAAATAAACCAGATTTTTTTATAGAATAAGTATGTAAAAACATAATTTTTTTAAATGATTTTTTAAGGACTATGTCATTCACCAATAAAAGATTGTATTAAAACAAGTAATAATGTAAGATTTGATTTTAAGAATATTTAGCATTTCTAAAATAATAATAATAATAATTGTTATTATAGATGTTGCCAATTTTTTTTGTGTTGCTAATTTCTAAAACTAGTAATAAACTCTCTACAATTTGTTCCAATACTTGTAATTATTTACAATAACAATTATGCTGTATTTGTTATACAATACAATAATTGTATAACAAATACAATAACAATTATGTTGAAATAATAACTTTTTATATATTTTTAAAATATTTTAAAATATAATAGTATAAATAATATTATTATAATAAGATATAATTTTTTTAGTAATAGAAAAAAATTACAAAGATTAGAAGGAAATTTTATATGCTCTTATTCTAGTACTAGGAAAATATTATATTTGAATTCAAATTTAAATAATTAAAAGAAAAATCTTTAATAAATTAGTTTTTTCTTTTCTTTTCTTTTCTTTTTTATTATATTATGAATCCTTCTATTCTCTTCTTAAAACATTGCTAGTTATCAATTGAGGGCAATAGGAAGAATTCAATACATATGTGTATATTTTTGGAATATTTTCTTCTTGGTCAATTGTCTTGTTGTGATGCCTCTTAGTATAATTATACATTAAAATTTTACTACAAATAGAATCACAGATTCAAAATTTATCTTTTGGAATTAATAGGATTATGTTTGGTTTGTATTCAAAGTGTTGAAATACCATACTAATTATTTTTTGGTTATATTTTTTAAAATATACTCGTAAGCAAAGTCAAATATCATATTAATAAAATATAAATTATGAATTTATGAGTAAAAGATGCATCCATAAAAAATCTTCCATTCATAATTTCCTTAATATATGGAAGTATTTGAAATAAAAAATCTCATTCTTCACATGCAACAATCATAGTAAGAGCTAGCTCAGTAATAGTTCATAAGTCTCTCTTTCATCAACTTGCTTGATGTGAGAGAGAGAGAAAAAGAAATGTATGCAATAATGAAGGTTATTTTAAAAAGAAAGGGAGGTTTTGGATAACACTACAAATTGTAAAACATCCTTGAATTCATAAAAGTGTTTTTTATGCAAAATCAAAGATTGTTTCTACAATAAAAATGGACTTTATTTGCTTCAAAGTATTCCTAAACTACCAAGGGGTGACATATTGTACCCAAGTCTGCAAAATAATATCCAAAAGATTGATTATTTAAATTCCAATTGTAATATCAAAACCGTGCTTGATGGACCCTTGCACAAAGTTTACCCATGTAATGTAATAAAGATAGATATAATATAATCCTGTTTTCCCTCTCCACAAATTTTTCTCTATTTTCTAGATTTCTGGAGCTCCTCTGCCTTGATGGGTCCCTTGTTACAAACACTCTTTGTGCAGGATCCGTCGAGACTCACGAGCTGTGCTTTAAGGCAAGCTTTTACGAGTTTATGCACACACACACACACACACACACACATATTTATATATATATATATATATATATATGTGTGTGTGTGTGTGTGTGTGTCAATTATGATATAATATTAGTCATGTTGGATAATAGCTACATAAAATCATTGTGAAGCTCGCCGTGGGTTCTGAACAATCTAAAATGGTGATCGATCAGGAAACTGTGGGAAAATCGACCTCAATACCTGCAGCGACGAGGTTCAATGGAGAGCTTGCAAGGTTTCGAAAACTGAGCTAACGAAGAGCTCGAGGCTAACCAGACGAATCCGATCCCACTCCGTCTCCTTAAACAACGTAATCGAACTGTGGAATTTATCAGGTGAATTGTGAGGATCGATCAGGAGTTGTGTGATCGAAGCTAATGCCAAGCACACATGTCGTGTTATGTGATCGTCCTCTTCAAGCTTGCATGCTTCATCAACCGTGGTGTTGAGTTTTAGATACCAAAACTGAATCCTGGAAGCGTATTGAAGTTCTCATAGAAGGATGAAGTAGCATGCATTTTTATTGTTGCTTCTGAGGTGTTAGTGATGTTCTGGTTCTTAGTTCTGTCCCGATGCAGATAGATTGCTCTAGCCTTCGAGTAACATGAAGTTCTGGGTGACAGAGAGAGCATCGAGCCAACGCTGCTTCTTGAAACTTTTCTAAGCCAGCATATCATGTTTATGCACCATTGATGAGGGAATCCCCGTTTATAATGGATAAAATGAGTACATACAGCAGTGTGATGATTTTGATTACACCATCGTGATAAAAAATTTCAGGATATCAGACTGGGGACAGCATGAATTGATGCTATGCAGCTCCTGCACTTCGTGAATTCTACCACTACAGACTGAGCTCTAAAGTATGAGAGAAACTCTGCAAACGTCTGTGAAGAAGTGGAGTTAGGAGTGGGACAGATTGCCTCCTCCTTGAACCCACCGTGGCTGCTCCGGCGTGACGGTGGGTGTCCGAACAGCGTTGAAAAAGAGTTGTTTGATAGATTAGTGTTGCTGGCTATGGAGAGGGTTTGGTTGAATATGCACAAGTGTATCTTCTGTTGCAGTTGATGCTGGAAGCAACCCGCCTCGACTCGGAAGGCGGAGGAAACTGGCGACAGCGCGAAATACGGGACAAATGACTGGGACGAAGAATGGCGACGATGGAGGTGAAGAATTTGGCGTACCATCGCTTGGAGCGTGCTGCTGCGCTTGAACATGTTGATATATCGCAGGAGGGTTATCGATATCGATTGCCACTTGTGGGGAGCTGGGGTTGAGCGCAGCGGAGAGTGTGGGATCCTCGTTCAGTTGCTGATGAGTGTCGGACGGGGTTGAATCTGTTCTTTTGTCTGCTTCTAGACCTTGAGCAATTTGCACCAGTTGCGAATCTTCCACGGTTTCTGGCAATTGCTCCGCATTCGAGCGCTCGTTCATTTGATAGCTTCGGACTGCTTGCATGGGAATAATTTGTTCAAATAATTCTCCGCGTCGTAATCTTTCCGAAGCTACCATGGACTCCACATGAAACTCTGAAATGTCCGTCGTTTCGGAATCCGCTTGCTGCGACTCTTCATTGGGTTCTAAACTTACTCTGCACAAGGGACAAGTGGAATGCGAATCCAACCACATGTCGATACACTCAAGGTGAAAGCTGTGGCCGCACCTGGGCAAGCTGCGGCCCAAGTCGTCCTCTTCAAAATTCACCAAACAGATGGCACATTCCTGAACGCCAATGGCGCTCGAATCCGACCGCTCCACAATCTTGTACCTGAATGTCGGAAGAGCTTCCAGTACCGACTTGTCAAGGCCCGCTACAGCATGGATTTCGAGCTCGTCGCCACTGGTGACAACTTGACCGTCAGCGGGGTTGCCATGCCTCCTTGCCCAGAAGGAAAAGAATGGGGCTGGAGCTCCTCCTCCTTGAGGAACAACTTGGGCATCGTTTAAGATCCATTCGGCATACATGTGCAGGCAAATCACAAAGAGAACGACGATAAAGAAGACGACGATGGCAACCACCATGATTTTGCCGGTGATCACGAACGTGTAGTCGTTTCCATTGCTGAGAGTGGTCATCCGCGTTGAGTTATCTTCGGGCGTATACGTGTTCGTGGACTCAGGATAGTATTGATCTACGCTCGACGAATACATTTTGTGAGCGTCTCCACAAATTCCGTCCAAATTTAGCAGAGGTCGAACTTATGTAGCATCGAAGTTTGAAGAATGCTTTTGTCCCAGTTGCTACCTGGTTTTCGAAAAGCTGTTTGCATAGAATGCAAGCACTATATGAAACACTGTGCTCTTGGGTCAACTCATGTGGATCATTCCAACTATAAGCTCAGGGAGATTGTTTTCTTTCCAAAAAATCTGCCATCAGTGCAAAATGATAGAGAATCTCGCGGTGGGCACGGAAAACCTAAATCCTTCCATCTGGTTCCCTCCATCTGTTGATTCTCCCTTACGTATCTACACTTGAGTTTTCTACGATTATTATCAAAGTACTAAAAATATTTACATTACCTTAAGAGACTCGAACCTCTGCTGCTTCATCTCCTCGGTTTCTTATCCCCTTCCGTTTCCATAAACCAACCATACACCATGATACATTCTGACACAGCCTGTCACTCTGTTGTTCACGTCTTTTCGAAACTGCCACTTTAACGTCTACAGTGGACTGATAAAATTGCAGCTAGTAGCGGCAAGCACAGCAGTTAGTACGAGTCAAAACTTGCACAGAACAAAAAAAAATCCTCCCGGTAGAGGCAAATCAGTTTTCCTAAATCCCTCCCCGACATATAAATGTCGGAGAAGCACGGGAGTGATGAATAAAGCTTTAATTTGATAGAGGACCCAACACATTGCAGTCATTCGGCGAGGACCGTTTGAGGATCACCATCGCTTGCATCTGGCATGCTCGCAATGGTTGTCCTACGAAGCGGATAAGGGACTAGCTCGTACCTTTACACGAGAGGAGAAAAAGAGTTTAACAGATCAAACCTTTGTGCAACAGCCTATTGCCATATTCTCGACTCTCAGACTTTTCAGAGTCCCAACTACCTCTAAATCCATAGTTTCTTCACATCTTTGGTAAGTCAAAAATTGTTGGAATGGTCCAGATATGACTAAGTTGTGCCCAAAAGCATTCTTGAAGCAGGAATTCTACAGCTTTTCCAAAATTCTCGTTCAGTAGTGTGATGTGAACATTCTGTCTGCCTTGCAACCGCTCTTCTTCCCAGGTCTATGCTCGATCAAGAATTGCGATAGACGATCGCTCACTCCAAGTAATCCAGAATCGAGACTCTGTACGAATTGGGTCAACTGAGTCTGAGTTTCGTAGGGGGACCTTTACAAAGCTTGGGGTGGCAAGGGCTGTCGCGTGGCGCCATTTCCAACTGTATACATCTTTGCACGCAGTTCAACACTTTAGGAGCACAAGTTAGTTTGTCAGTAAACCTTTCCTGCCTCCTTTGACTGTGCAAAGGGGAAAGAGAACATTGGAAAAGAACAAAACTACCTCATCAACTCTGACACTGCTGATAAGCCCTTGCAGACGCTGCCTGTAAGAATTCAGTGTATGGTCACCAAACCTCCCGATCAAACCAAACACTTAGGTTTTTTTTTTCACTATAAAGAAATCGCAGGTTTGCATCATGTATATTAGATTGCTAAAATATTTATTGAGGATTTCGACTCAATGTCCAGACTTATTTGGTGCTACTTCGGGCTGCATTTTTCCGGTGGACGCAACATCTCCGGAGGAACGAAAATTATGTATTTCTCGAACATGAAGCGGCAGATTTGTTACGAGGTTTAGCTAGTATTGGTGGTCGAAGCGCTACACTGTGTTTTGAACGATTGGTGCTAGGGACTACGATGGTGCTTTAAAGGGAGCTAAATGTTAATCCCCGTGCTTGTGAATAGGAAAAAGCTAAGGATGATCATATCGTACATGGCACATTGATCGATGAGTCGCTGAGAGCTCATCAATCTCTAACACTGTGCAGTCGAGGCAACTCCAACAGTCTTCACCGTTCATTTTATTTAAGAGCATCTATTACTTTAAATTTAACCTACGGTAGCGAAAAAAACATCATTTGTGGAATGCCATGGGCAATGAACTCATCAATCATGGTCAGTGACAGCTAGTTTTCTGTGAGGTAACAAATCAGTCTAAAGCTATTGAAGTGTATATTGTGCAAGGTTCGAAGATTCCGTTGTCGTCCCTTCATACTCATGTTGGTTGGTGCAGAAATAAGATTGGAATTGACCCTATCTGGATAAGAATTATCTAGCTATTTTAGCAGATCTCCACAAAACCCAGGTAGCACTCATCGTTAGAGATCAACATGTTTGGACAAGCAAGCTTGTATCGTTCTGGAATTTATGATTTGATGGGCAAGAAGTAAACCTCGACTGTGCTATATATTAACAAATCCAAAAATGACGAACTCGCACGAGCAAGCTTGAAACACAGCTTGAGAACATTGGCGAGAGTGGGGTCGAGACAGAAGGCAATGGCGAAGGCTGGGATCTCCACATCAGCAAAAAGAAAAAGGTTGAAGTGGTTCTTTGAGAATACAATGAGCAGTCACTGCGTCCTCCGCAGTTACATCCTCTCGTTCCCAGACACGAGCTGAACCGTTACTCTAACACTAAGAAAACCAGACAGGAGGATAAAAAAAAACCGCAACCTTCACAGGATGGACAAATATCACTGGTCGGAATACATTTCTGCTACATGAAGCTTGTGGTAGCTACATATACTATGGTACACACTGTTATTGAACATAGAAAGGAAAATCCATGACTCAACCGAGATTGCCGCATCCACCTCGATCGCCGTAGCCATATTGTCACAACCATCAGAATGCGGCACTAAATTGACAGAAGTCGAGTTGACAGCAGCTGCAGTATTGAACTTCTTCGAATCAGCACTCTCAGTTTGGGGATAGCACACGCATGAGCACTTGATTAAATCAAAACGACGTGCTGCAGCTGGTTGAAGCGCATTTCCTGCAGGAAATTACACCCGTTTTCTAAAGGGCAGCGCGCGGATGACCAGCGTGTGGTATGCAGCAGCGAGAGCCGCACCGATAAATGGGCCAACCCAAAAGATCCACTGCAGAAGCACAATCAACATTTCAGCGAGGTTGCAGTTCCTTCATATTGTGCCTGATAACGATTCATTTCTTGACCGAACCCATGGAAAATAAATATCCAGACCCTAAACCCTAACCTTGACCTTGAATTTTCAGCAGGTGTGGTGAAAAGGAATGCAACTCACGTGATCGGCCCAGGCATTGTGCTGTGTGTTGTAGATGGTAGCCGCGCCCAGACTACGTGCAGGGTTAATGCCAGTTCCGGTGATGGGAATGGTGGCCAAATGTACCAGAAACACTGCGAATCCAATGGGAAGAGGGGCAAGCACCTGCAAGACGAAGCGTTTTTATTTGTTTATGTCGATTATTTTAGTAATGTCATCTTCATCAGCAATTCAGAACTGAGTAAATCAGTGGTAAAACAAATCCTCCTTCAAACTTTCCCTGTAATTGAGCTGGACCACCATGGATAAGTGTAAACATACCGGCACATGAGAGTCGCGAGCGTTGCGCTTGGCGTCGGTGGCGGAGAACACAGTGTAGACCAACACGAACGTGCCCACAATCTCTGCTCCCAATCCATCTCCCTTGGTGTAACCATGAGCGACAGCATTCGCTCCTCCACCTTGTGCTTGGTAGAAATCAGGCTGGAAGCCTTTCACGATTCCGGCTCCGCACATCGCACCCAAGCATTGCATGATCATGTAGTAGAGTGCACGGTTGAGCGACACCTTTCGCGCCAGGAACAGTCCGAAAGTCACGGCTGGGTTGATGTGTCCTCCTGCAGAGGAATAACGACCTTGTCAGATCACTACACCAGCTAGTTTAACCCTGTTTTTGCAACTTCTCATGGTGCTTGCAGAAGTTCTTTAAAACTTCATGCTACCAAGGGGATGTGGTTTGACCTGAGATTCCTGCAGTGCAGTAGACGAGCGCAAAGATCATTCCACCGAAGGCCCAGGCGATGCCTTGAATTCCGACACCCAAGCACGGGTCTGTGTTTCGCACATGACCCATTACTGTCTGAATGGTGATGTAGAGGAAGAGAAGGGTGGCGAAAAACTCAGCAATCCCCGCTCTCCAGAAGGACCACAGGCGGAACTCCCCGCCGTCGAAGAAGGGCGACACGGATGGCTCCCTGTAGTCCTTGTCCGGGACTGGAGCATGAGTGCCCAGCGCAGACCGCTCTCCGTATTTGTTCGCCCCCACGGCAACATCATCATCCTTGTCTTGCTGCATGTTGGCTTCTCCTTTCTTCGCAAGTCACCCTCCTCTCAGTTGCAAGCGCCTGCACTTCACATGTTCACTATGTTAGTATGCAGAAACACACACCCAGTTCCATGCAATTCTACTCCATGCCGAAGCGAGACTCGTCTAGTGAACCTCAGGACGTGGATTTGCTGCGTATTCTTGATCGAATAAGTACGCTTCATTAGCTTCCTAATTTCTTTGATTATTCCTTTATGTTTCGCAGCATGAACCATGTAGTGCTTCCGATGCTCTACTACTCCAAGACATGTTCAGTGTTTCTTCGTCTTCCAGTGTGAGTTATGAAAGAAAATAAAGGACACTTGTTCAAGATAATGAACACGCACACATAATCTGTGATTGCAAGGTGCGACAACAGGCTCCCCTCATGCTCATGATCAGCTCCTAATGTCGACTGAAATCGTATGCCTAGTCAAAGTGGGATCCTTCCTAGAGAACTGTTAGTCAGCTGATAATGTATTTCGGTCGATCTGCTTTACTTGAATAGTTGAGTCCATGAGCAACGGACTAACATTAACGCTAAGGGCAGTTCTTGAACCACGTATATGCAAATTCAGGTACTTTTTCCTAAAAGGGGTTTCACGGCAATGATTAAAGCCGAATCAAAACACACGTCCATATAAACACCATGAGAATGGAAATGTCACTGACACACTGTTTCGAAGACTCCTGTCAACCGATGGATGCCACCCACCAATACCACCACCACTACACTCTACGCAAGAAGACCACGAAAGTGATAAAATTCTAGACACAACTCTCACTGCAGGCGGAGCGCCTGCGGATATACTTCAATGGTCGCAACAATGTGGCAAACGAGGGATTCGACAGGTTCGTGTCCTCCGGCTGCAAGATTCCGAACAATGCTGTCGAATAGTTAAGAGAGTCGTTCGCATGTGCGCATGAGACTCACGACCGCAAAATGAGCTGCAGCAACGTCCACCATACCTGACTAGCTGAAGAAGACGAAGCTGGTCTAGTTCACGGTGAGCAGCTCAGCGATGTGAGGATTATCACTCCGCGCAGCTGGCTGAGTATTGAACTAGAAGAGGGGATGAGCAAACGGTCCCAAAATGGTTGGAAACTGATGCGCAGAGCTGACAGATTAGTAGCAGGTACATCCCATCCCTTGGCTTCGGCATCTTATGGGTTTGGTTGGCAGCGACATCCTCTGGCCCCACTCGATCATCTCGATTTCTTCACACCTATAATTAATCGTTTCCCTTCCCAGCTGCACTCGTTATCTTCCGTCTGAAGGAAAGCACGTTGCCGTTCTGTCGACATACAATACTGGGACACTGTCGACCTGTGGACTTAGCAATAGGTCCGTACTCGCAGAGAAATGGCCGCTGCAATCTTACAACCTGGTAGAGCTCCATGGACAATTTCCTGGGGTCGATCATTTTACAACTGGTCATGCTGTTCCTCTCGACGAAGCATCTTCGTTCGGGATGAACCGGTTGGCATTAACAAAACTCGAAATTCCACGTCTGCTGAACAGCCTGAGCTGCACTAATTTGTTTGTCATCAAGACTCTAGAAGTCCTTGATTCACTTTTGGTGAAAGCCCTAATAGGCCGGACATACATGACATGGCTACGACTTTATTCCCTTCGCGATAATTTCCCACACTGTGTTCCTTTTGAAAATCAACCATTTTGAAAGCTACAAAACCACGGTACAGTTGGCTGCGTTTTGTTTGCCAGGTATCTTCTTTTCTCTTTTTTTCGCTATGGTGCTGCCTGCCTGTACCAAAAACCACACCATGATTTACGCAACTCGACAAACCGCATCGGTCAAAGATGCTATCGTACAGTAACTGCATCAGATTCCTTCCCATTCCGATTGAAACCAATCTCTGTGTGAGTCATCGCAAACATTTTCAATTATAAGTAATGCGTGAGAACTTGTTCCAAAGTAACTCGCAGGACACAGTTTACTAGCACTCTCTTCCATTGAACGAGAGATCATAGAGGGACATGGTCTGCGAGCTTCCTTGTGTATTTCACCCGCTGAAACGCACGGCCGTTGTCAGAAAAGAATACAAATCCACCGATTGTTACTTTCACAGGACCCGTTTCCAAGCTTCCAACGCCCAGTTAGCAGCAGACACGAAACCAGTAGGTGAAGCGCAAGGATTGCAGCAGTAGCCTCCTCCCATCCGCACTGTTAGAAAAGATTCCTGCAGGTTGCTAAACTTGTGGATGAGAATCGAAGTTACAGAGGTTGCGGATTTCCCCGTTCCGTAGTTTTTTTCTTTTTTGGTTTTCCCTATTCTTCGTGCGGACTAATTGTGGGATTCAAGTGCTGCATGTTGTCGATGGCAGTGCACCAGGTACGGGCCCAGTGCCTGGCCGACCATGTGTGGTGCAGCAGTGGAAAGCAGATCACCACCACGGCTTCCTTCCCCTCTCCTCAATCAAGTCAGCTGGCTAGATGGGCGGGTTACCAGTACTGCAGCGCGGTGCTGCGAAGCCATGAGCATGCAGAGCCCGTCTAGGACTGGACATGATGCCCCGCTTCTTTTTCTTCCGCTTTTTCTGCCGTGGGTGGGAACCCACCTTCAGTGACATGCGATGCTCTTCTACTTACTTCTTCTGCTTCCTCCTCCTCCTCATCTTCATCTTGTGCTGGCATCCAGCGCGTAATCCATCGATTCTAACAGCGCTATATGATCGATAAGTGTCAGATTTTTTTCTGCACATGCTCTGCCGTTCCAGGCCTTTCATCACGCCACCTGGCAGCAGTTTTGCCCTTTCCTGGTCCATTTTATCAGTTAGTGATCCTTACAATCCAACCCAGATGCTCTAACCATCCTCATTCATATATATATATATATACATATAGAAACACATACCCACCCACACACACATATATATATATATATATATATATATATAAGTGTATATGTTGAAGCATTCTAGCTTGTGTGATCTTGGATGTGTTGTAAGTTACTGTGTTTGGAACAGTGAGGCCCTCATTTTAGAATATATATTTTTTGTAGTGTGTGTTTCCATTTGCAAATTCCTGATGAGATCAAATTTTGGATTAAGATCCATTCAGTCATGAGATACTTAAGTAGCAATTACTAATATAATATGATAGCAGTTACTTACATAAAGATTTTTAATCCAAAATTTTAGAGGGAATATTTTTGAAAGAAAAACAATAAATTTTTTAGTGTAATTGAAGATATTTTTATAAAGTAATCTAATCGAATTTAAAGACATCAGAAATCTTGAAAATTATTACAATAAATCTACATCATGTTATCTCTTCATCTTGTAACTACTTTTATTAAAAAGATAAAAAATTTGATTTTTATATTTTATTAAATATTATGATATATAATTATATCTTAAGATATCTTCTCTCTATTTTAAGTTTATTAATTAAATTCAGCATAGTTAGTTAATAATTGTACTATAGTCCAGAATGAAACTTACTTTTGAGATATAAATCAAAATTTAATTTTAAAATATTAATCAACACCTTGAAATTACTTTGAGTTTTTTAAATTAAAATTTATGATTTCTAGAAAATCATAATAAATTTAGATTACTTTATTTGGTTTTTGACTTTTTTAAATAATTTCTTTGTAAGTGTAACAAAAAGACTACAGTTGAAATAAAATTATTATAATTGTATAGAAACATGAGTAAAATTATTATGAGTAAGTTATATTTAAAACAAAGATAACAAGAAATTATCTACTTTATTAAAAAAATAGGTGTCTATTTGTATATAAGATAGTTTTATATTATTAGGAAAAAAATTATCACAAAATAATTATATGTTACATTAATATGAGGATTCTTTATTATAAGAAAATTTTATATTATAAAACAATTTTATGTTCTTCAATAGAAGACTAAAGTGGTTTAAAATCCAACAAGGCAATTCAAAACTAGTGGTCTAGGAGTTCTTCCAAATACCTCATTTAAAATCCTAAATTTATGCCTATACATATGTAATAGGATAAATGTATCTTTAGAGTATAAAATTGTTTGAGTACTTATATATTATAAGAAAGATACTTACTCCATACAAGAAGGAGTAGGCCCACATTATCTTTGACTATAGATTCTCAAATACTTAGTCACTTTGATAAACAAACCAAAGTTGATGCTTTTAAATAGTTTATAGTCTAGAAAATTATTATTGTTTATGTAGACCAACATTTTCAAGACATGTAAAGGAGATGAGTAAGAATCCTTGATATTATCAAAAGAAAAAATATATTAAAAATATGATTAGTTTTTGCATAAGTGTGGTGCTATAATATACTTTAATACTAGGTAATTAATATTTAACCTTTAAATTGTAAGTATTGCAATTAAAAATCTCTTATTACATAGATATAAAGAATGTTATACTTAAAGCAAAGCAGAGAATTCTAATTCAAGTATTCTTAGTGGTTAAAATTCCATCTTAAATATCATTATAAATATATATATATATATATATATATACTTAATATTATTTAATTATCAAATCTCATCAAAAATAAAATATAACATAATATAAATATATATATATATAAATATAAATAAAATATTAAAAAATAAAATTAATTAAATACTAATATATAATTTTAAGGCCTAAATTAATATTCATATTTTTTAAATATATAAATTTTATTATATATATATATATATATATAATATTTTTAAATACCTTAGAAGTTATTATTATATATTTTTAGATTATACTTTAGATGTTAGTGTGATATATAAAAATATACTTTTAAATTTCTTAAAAATAAATAAGAGATTAAATTTTTTTATTTTTTTCAATAGGATATTGTTAATAACTCATATAAGCTATGGTACCCTAGAACAAAATCATATCTAATAAAACATCTAATATATATGCACAATATTATATCTAATATTATATATCTAATATTTTACATAATAAATAATATATGATCAATTGAAAAGATAAAATAATATTTTATTTTATTTTATTTTTTATTATTTTATAAATACTTATATTAGTTACTTATCAGATTCTAAATCAAAACTTTTTTGATAATTGAAATTTTATGATGTTTATGCATATCATTTATAATAAGTTAAGAATGACTTTTTAGCATTGCACTACATAGTTTTATATGTATGGATATAAGTATATGATCTAAGTTTCTAATGATTCATAATGACTCATAATAACTCATAAAAAAACAACATAGATGATGCATTTGTAAAAAAACTTAGTAAATTTTTATGAGTATAATTTCTTTAAAATAAAATAAAATAATATATTAATTTAATTTAATTTTAGATAATAGAAAATATTATAAATAGATAATATACATAAAATTATTTCAATAACAAATTAAATTACTACTTTTTAAAGTGTATTTTGTACTTATTGAAAATAGTCTTTGGAATGACAAAAAATATTCTTTCTTTTTGTTGTCTTTATGGTAAAAGCATGATGTTTGATTACATGATATTGCCTCTTGATATTATTAAATAAAAAATTGCAACTTTAAATACTGATATGACTTTAAAGAATCTCCACCCAACCAGAAGTAGGAGAGAAAAAAGAAGTAGAAATATGACAATTCACAATCATAACTGATTGCCAACTCAACCACATTTCACTATTTATTTTGACAATTTCAAGGATCCTTGTGAACTAAACAATCACCACCACATTAACATCACAAGCTTTAGATAAATCTTTTGATTCTCGTCACAAAAGTAACTGAACGTGTTAATACAAACGGATGAAATAAGAAGACAAACGGATTACTTCAGTAGGTCAGATACAATGTCCTCCAGTCGGCGTGCGGCGGTCGTGCAGGCTCCGGCGCGCAGAGGCATCTTTTTGCGTGCGGCAAAGGCTTTTTTACAGTTGTCGGCGAAGGAGGACAGAATCCGCACCATCGCCGTGGTTCTTGTGCTGCCAGGTGGACCGCATCCGAGGTGGGCGGCTTTGGCCGGCTTGGGCGGTGCTGCGGGAGTGGATTGTTTTTCTGTTTTTTCCATTCGTTTTTCACAAGAATCATGATACAGATAATTCTACCGCGCCCTTGATTTTCCACGCAGACTCCCCGTTTTTTCCTTTGTCTCTATTCTCATATCATCTCCCAGGCAAGCATAGCTTCAGAGCCACTTCACCAGAAAGCAGGACTTGAAGCAGATGGAACTGCCTACGGTTTTGAAGCGCCGCTCTGATCACGCCAGACAAAACCCGATCAGGGTTTCGGAATCAAAGAATGGGGATTAGGGTTTCAGAGGTGGGGCTTCAAGTTCAGGGTGTCGGGATTAGGATTGAGGAATTAAGTTTTTTGGGCTGCCAATGATTCTTCATTGTTGTTAGTTTTATTTCTTAAAATAGGGATGTGTAGTTTTTTATGGTTAAGTGAACCAGTAAGTGATGCTTTGTTATTGAATTAATATTTGTTATTTCAAATGCTTAGAATTATGTTCATGTGTGTATGATTTTATTTGTAATAGTTCAAATTTTATAATATGTCCATGATTTGAGGTTTTGAATTTGTTAGACATATTGTAAATCCAGTGAGTAGTATATTAGTTAATCTAAAGTTGTGACTGTTGGAAGGAAGAGTTGCAACCCTAGAAAAGACACTATTAATATGTAAGCAAGAATATTATGTATAATACAATATAACACATAAACTTCTTCCCTCACAATTCTAACATGGTATGGTACTAGAGCACCATGTGTTATCCTGAGACACCTACTGCACAAAATGCAAGCGTGGATGTTTTTGATCTAATAATTTTTGAGCCTAAAAGAGCTGAAATTGAAATTGCATTTTAATTTGCAAATGCAAACTTTAATGATACATTTCTAAAAGGATCTATAGATCTATTTTTGATTCAAGAGCAGAAACACCGATTTGAATCTGCACACAATACATATGGCATTAGCAATGCCCCTACATCATATATTGAAACATTAACAAACTTCAATGAAGCAAATTCAAAATTCTTTTCAAAAGATTTCATTAAAGAATATGATATTCAAGCCATTTTAAGAAGAGAATACTAAAAATGATAACTCACTAGATAGACATCAGCCATGTCACAACATTTGATGGATCTTACTTTAATATATGGAAATATAGATTAACTCTCATTTTCAAAGTAGAAAAGTTATGGCCTATAGTAAGTGAAATACAACATTTACCGGTGGCACCAACAGTAGAAGAATTGGCTGTTGGAACTCTTCCTTTACCTCCCACAAGTATAGAAAGCATAAGTCTGTAGGAGGATCAAGATGCATTAGCATTAAATATAATAAACAACTGCCTTGAGAATTCAATAGTTTCTCATATTCAAAGGAGGAAACCAGTGGCTATAAACCTTTTGAAAAGAAGACTCTCGCAATTGAAAAAAAGTGTTTTTACTACAAAAAACCTGGGCATCACATTAGAGATTGCAGAGCCAGAATAGCTGCATAAAAACCAAATAACACGAGACAAACAAATCTTGTTATAACAAATAAAAAACTCTATGTGGTCACCTCAAGAATCCAAGGGCACATAAATTCCACTTGGTATGTGAATTCTAGGGCAATCCAATATATATGCCATCAATAAGTAGGATTTGTGAACTACACTAAGTGTCATGAAGACTAAGTAGTTTATCTAGGTGATGACTCTACAAAATATACTATCTAAAGAAATGGTGATATCAATGTCAAACTGACTAATGGCGAAGCAAAATATATATATATATATATATATATATATATATATATATCTGATGTTTTACACATTTCTGGTCTTGCAAAGTATCTGTTTTCAGCAAAACAACTTGATAAGGCAGGTAGAAAAATCCATATTAAAGATGGAGTATCTATCCTTATAAATAAGTTGGATCAAATAATAGCAAGATGCAAACTTAATCCAGATTTATATGAATTAGGTGAGACTATTATATCTACTAATTATGCTTTCACAATTCCAACTACTACTATATTTGATAAAGCTAATTTATGGTATTTAAGCTTAGGCCATATCAATCACCATAGACTTCACCAAATACAAGCTATTTTAAAAGGAATTCAATCTTTTGATGAAAAGCAAATCACCTTCTGCTAATCTTGCATTGAAGGCAAGCAACAAAAGGTTAAATTTTCTAAACAAGGTGCAGGCAAAGCTACTGAGATATTGGAATTGATTCATTCAGATATTTATGGATCCATGTAAGTCGCCATACATATAGATTATCTTTATTTTATCACTTTTATTGATGATTTCACATGATTTTGTCATATTTACTTAATGAATCTGAAGTATTTACTAAATTTCAAATCTACAAGAGCTATGTTGAGAAACACATCCATCATAAAATAAAGATATTCAGAATTGATCAAGGTGGTGAGTACATGTCTAGTGAATTCAATAATTTTTGCCAACAACAAGGCATCAAACAGGAAATGACCACAACCTACAGACCACAACAAAACGGTGTGTCAGAATGCAAAAATAGGAAATTAATGGGAGCCATCTTTTCTATATTATCTTATACAAAATTACCAAAAATATTTTAGGGAGAAGTATTCCATACAGCAAATTATTTCCAAAATAGTAGTCCTACCAAGGCTATCTTAATAACTTCAACTCTTTTTGAATTATGGTATGGCCGTCAACCTAACTTATCCTATCTTAAAATATTTGGATATAAAGCATATGTTTTTATTCCCAAAGAACAAAGACAAAAATTAGACTTCCATTCTTTTGAATCTATCTTCTTGGGCTATAGTGAAAAAACTAAGGCTTATCATTTGATGAATATATACACTAAATAATTAATAATATCTCAACATGTTATATTTGATGAAGTTCTTATTCCAATTTTTAAAAGGCATTATTTACAAGAAGATAATAAAACAGAGATTTTAATAGATCTTGCATTATTTAAACTACAATCTATTCTCATA
Source organism: Physcomitrellopsis africana (assembly GCA_036785485.1). NCBI lineage: Eukaryota > Viridiplantae > Streptophyta > Bryopsida > Funariales > Funariaceae > Physcomitrellopsis > Physcomitrellopsis africana. Next base: position 46,691 of record JAWRVF010000281.1, read on the forward strand.
TATCATCAACATGACTTATCTCAAATTCCAATATTGCCTCAGCCTTCTCCTCAACCACAATTACAGTTATAACAAGAATCTTCTATCCACCAAACTATATTAAGTCTACCAAGCCCATCATCATCTATCCCATCACATCACAATATTCTATCCACTGACAATGATCAAGTAAGTAATATAACTGACATTCTTTCAAAGTTAAATTTCGATTCCGCTATTGAATTAATTCATGAAGCTGAAGTCCCTTCCGTTTTTCCATCACCAAATGCACCTCTAAGTTCCTAAGCTAGACCTACATGAAACATCAAACCCACAAACAAGTTACTTGACTCCATTGCTCGGCAACCATCTACAAAGAAGTCTAATCCTAAGAAGCATCAAGCCAATGTTGTATCTTTTTCCTTGGATTCTTCTCAAACTATGCAAGAAGCATTATCAAGGTCAAATTTTCACCATTGGCAAGTAGCTATTTAAGCTGAATTTGATTCTTTAGAAAAGAATAGAACTTAGATCCTTATCTAATTACTACCAAATTATAAATCTATTACTTCAAAATAAATTTATAAGATAGAAACTAAGGCTGATGGAACTTTAGACAAGTACAAAGCACAATTAGTGGCCCGTGGCTTTACACAAATACAAGGTATTGATTACATGGACACTTTCTCATCTATAGTTAAACTAAATTCCATTAAAATACTGTTAGTCTTTGCCACTTAATATGATCTTGAAATCCATCAATTAGATATTAAGACAGCTTTTTTAAATAGATTTCTTGAAGGAGACATTTATATGTTTATCCCTAGAGGCTTATCAATCCCTTCAAATTCAAATCTGATTTGCAAACTCAGCAAATCTTTGTATGGACTAAGACAGTCGTCATGAGCTTGGTATCAACATTTAGATCAATATCTTCTACTTCACAAATTTCAAAGATGAAATCAGATGCTAGCATTTATATCAAAAGAGAAGTTGATAACAATTTTGTTATCATTATAATTTATGTTGATGATTGTATTTTAATAAGTAATTAGCTAACTCTTATTTATCATATTAAAATTTATTATAAATGGAATTTGACATGTCAGATAAAGGTGAACTTCACTTCACTCTTGGTGATACTATCTTACAAAATAGAACTGAAGGATGGACAATTATGCATCAATAAAAATATCTTGCTTCTAAACTTAAGGAATATAATATATTAAATTGCAACTCTATCAGTATACCTATGCAATCAGGGATTTGTTTGAGTAAGAACAACTTTCATTCATCACAACAAGACCAACATCTTTATTACGAAATTATTGGCAGCCTTATATATGCTATTGTTAATACTAGATTTCATTGTGCTTATATAATTAGTAATTTAGTTCAATATCTTTTCATCCCAGTTGATTCACATATTCAAACACTTAAACAAACATTGAGATATGTCAAAGATATTTTATCTTATAGCATTTGCTACAAAAGATTTCCATAAGGTATAGTTCTTCACGGCTATTTTGATGTTGATTGGGTTGGTTGTAAAGATATATATTGTTCAACCTCACATTATTATTTTCTTTTAGCAGGACGTGTTATCTCCTAGGATAGTAAGAAACAGCAATTAGTAGTCCTTTTATCTACAGAATTAGAATACAAGGCTTTAGCAAAAGCCACTGTTGAAGCCATTTGGTTAAGAAAATTACTTCAAGAACTTGGATTTCCACAACCTCATCTTACACCTATATATTCTGATAGTCAAAGTGCTATTGCTTTGATTGATAATTCTAAATACCATTCCTATTCTAAACATATTGATATTCAATACCACTTTACTTGTAAGAGAATTCTAGCTAAAGACATTGAACTAAAATTTATATCTACAGCTGATATGATTGTTGATATTTTTACCAAGTCCTTACCATGTGATAAATATCTTTATTGTATGATTAAGCTTGGCATGTGTTTAATTCCTACTACTCCACCAAGTACCACTATTCAAGCCCTTATGGTTTCTATGCCTCTCACCTCATTCTTCTCACGTGGGAGCCTTCCATACCATGAGACCTCTTTGAATGGAAGACATTATCTGCATTATCTTCTACAAAAATATAATATGTCAAAGACCTCTCAAAGAACAACTAACTTGGCTACTTTTACAAGAAAATATACAAATAATACAGTAAAGAGGAAATACAGTAATAAATGGACATCACATTGGCACAAACAAAGTCAAAATAATATTAACTGTTATTGCACCCAACAAAGTCAATGTTGCTCAAGACAAGGTCTTCATCTTCCATGCATTGGAGGAGCTAGCTTTCTTATTCCAACAACACTTATCAAGTGCCACAAACAATGTCATTACTTTCTGCTGTTGTAATCCAACCAAAGCTCCAACCAGATTGCCATCGTGTTCAAAAAGCTCGTCGCCACACTACAGCAGATCACCGTCCTACTTGTAACAACTTCTTGATCTCACAAGCAGAACAAGCACCCCTTCCACACCTCACGATATCAAGGATGCAAGTTAGCAGGTTAGCAAAGAACTAAGAGAAGAAATTAGAACCAAAATAATTTCAAGAATAAAGAACTGGATGGACAAGAATAAGAACTAGATCAAGAATAAAAAATTGGATTAATATCAAGAACAAGGCAACACTCTGGATTATTCCAAGACTTGTGTTGGCAAGACTGAGGTGTTCCTTAGTCTTGCCTCTTATTTATACTATGAGGCCTTATGTCCTATTAGACGTTCTAAGAGTATCTTAGAATATTCTAGAAACTTGAGGAAGATTTTGGAAGACTCTAAAAAGTCTACGGGGGATCTTGGAAGGTTGAAGAAGATTCTAGAGGGTCTTGAGAGTATCTTAGAATATTCTAGAAGTTTGAGGAAGATTTTGGAAGACTCTAAAAAGTATACGAGAGATCTTAGAAGGTTGAGGAAGATCTAAGATCTTAGAAGGTTCTAGAAGACTATAGAAAGTTCTAGTAGTGGCTTAAAGTATGTCCGTGACATCATCTTCCCTTCTAGCAACGAGTTTTATGAGGAGCCAAAGCAATTTGATAATCAAATCATATGCGTAAAAATTCTAAAATTTGTCGGAGTAGAGAAGCAATATATTCCGTCTTTTGTGCATTGATTATCGGTTCAATAGGACCCTTGAGATGGCATCGATGACCTCCAGATATAACCTCTGTTAGACCAACATCCCATCCAAGAATTTGTTCTTTGTTGCGACCTTCAAAACATCCTCCGAACATAATTTCTGGTCCATTTGGAATCACCTTTCCAACTTCGAGGAGTATTACCAAAGCTCAGGCATTTGAATCAAGATTTTTGTGATGAGGCCGTATCTCCAAAGATTCTAAGTATGGCCTTACTTGACATTGGAATACTCCTTCTTCATCTTGTCCATGTTCTTCAAACCTAGCAGATTGTGAAAGTTGCAATGATTCCCCAGCCGCTTGTATGCCAGAAGAGTCTTCTGACTCTTGTTCTTGCAATTCCCTTGAAACGCAAAGATTTGATATGATAACTAATCAGCTTCTAGCAAGATCTATTCTATCCTAAAAAAATACAAGTGCAGGTCTTGGCGTGGCTTTTTTTTTTTATAGTGGTCTTTTGTTGTTGATAGAAAGCGTCATTTAGAAGCCAAGAGATATTATTGTCCACGAAATCTTCAATGACCATTGAATCTAGGTTTTTTAGGATATTGTTGATGGAATTGGCAAACCTTCTTAGGTGCATTCTTAAGGTTATCTGAGGGTTCCCATGTTCTTTCGCTAACTCCATAGCCCTTCCAATGGATGAAATATTCTAATTGTCCATGTCTAATACGTGAATCCAATATTTCATCCACCTTGTATTCAATCTCTTGATTGACTTCAACTAGAGCTGGTGGTGAAATAGTTCTTCCAGCAATATTTGATTTATAATAGGTTTCTAAAAGCGAGACATGAAAGACTGAATGAATATGCATGCTATTTGGTAGTTCGAGACAAAAACTTACTGGATTTACTTAGTATAGAATTGTAAAAGATCCAAGTCTTTGATAGTCTAATTTTCGTGATGGTCGATCAGTTTGTATATTTCGTCGAAGTAACCAGACACGATCTCCTACTTTGAAATTTCGTTGGTTCTTGCGATGAATGTCTGCATAGTTTTTATATCGATCTTGGGCTATTTGTAATTAGAATTTCAATTCTTCATGGATGGTTTTTAAATAAGTAGCTTGATTCTCTACAGCAGGGCTTCCCACATCTTTAATTTGGAATGGATCTGCTCGAAGGTGGTATCCATAGTTTGAGAAGAATGGAGTTTGTTTTGTTGAAGAATGTTCGGAGTTATTGTATGCAACCTCAGTCAATGGTAGAAAGTCCGTCCAAACATCTTGTTGGTAATTTATACTGCAACAAAGATATTGTTCAAAGATCTGATTCACTCATTTTGTTTGACCGTCAGTTTGAGGATGATAAGTGGATGAGAGGTTGATCTTGACCTTTAAAAGCTGAAATAATCCTCTCCAAAAGTTTGATACAAATTGTGATCCTCAATTTGAAATAATATCAATTGGAAGGCCATATATTCGGTAAATATTATCAATAAAAAACTTAGTTGATTCCCCCTTGGAAATAGTCTTGTTGCACGGGATAAAGTGTGTCATCTTGGTAAGACGATCTACCACTACAAAAATTGAATCTTTTCCATTCAAAATTGGGAGGTTTGTAATGAAGTCTATAGATAACGATTGCCATGGGCCCTTAGGAACTGGAAGGGGTTGCAGAAGTCCATATGGTTGGTGTCTTAGAATCTTCGTTCGCGCACAAATTTCGCATGATTGGATGAACTCTTTCACCAATTTTCACATTTGAGGCCACCAATAGTCTCTTGATATCAATTCCAAGGTCTTATTGAAACTAAAGTGTCCAACTGTTGGAAGGTCATGTCGAGCTTGAAGGATTTGAAGTCTTATAGGTCTTGGAAGAACATATAGGAGATTTTTGAAGTATAACAATCCATCTTCTAATTTGAAATTATTGTCTTCTTCCACATGTGTATTTTTTAAACATTGTTGAATGTTCTTTATAAATAGATCTGTCTTCATTGCTTTTTGGATTTCCATCTTCAGAGTTGTATCTTTATAGGTAGATATTGTCGATGTCTTGAACTGCAAATTGGATGGCTTCAACAAGATTGATTTTTGTTGATCCAATACAATGTCTTCTATTCTTGGTGCAAGATATGATTGTCGAGAAAGGGCATCTGGTTTTTCTTGAAGTTTTCTTGGATAATATGTAATTACAAAATCAAATCGAGATAATGACATGCTTTACTATGCTTGTCGACAATTTAGAACTCGAGCACTCATAAAATATTCCAAGTTTTTGTGGTCAATATATATTATGATCTTGTGTTGAGTTCCCTCCAACAAATGGCGCCATTCTTCAAAAGCATCAACAATTGCCAATAATTCTTTGTCATGGATCTCGTAATTAATCTTTGCAGTTGAAAATTTTTGAAAGCGGAATGCTACTGGATGTAGTTGACCATCATCACCAGTTTGAGAGAGTATAGATCCCAATGCAAAATTTGAGGCATCCGTTTCTAGAATAAATGGTTTTGTTGGATCTGCATGGACAAGTATTGGAGCAATGGTGAAAGATTCTTATAGCTTCTTGAATGCTTCTTCAACCTTATCAACCCAAATAAATTTGTCTTTACCTATAAGTCGTGTTAATGGAGCCACAATCTTAAAATAATGTTTAATGGAGATTCTATAGAAATTTGCAAATCCCAAGAAACATTGTACATCTCTAATTGATGACGGTTGTTTCCACTCTATAACAGTTTGTATCTTTTTTGAATCCATGGAAATCTCATTTTTTGAAGCAATATATCCCAAAAATTTGATTGATGGTTGGTGGAAAGAGCATTTCTCCAATTTGGCATACAATCCACTTTCTCATAGTTTCTCTAATACCTTCCATACATGATATTCATGCTCTTCTTCATTCTTAGAAAAGATCAAGATATTGTCCAAGTAAATGACTACAAAGTCATCTAAGTATTCTTGTAAGATATCATTCATCATATGTTGGAAGAGTACAGGTGCATTTGTAAGTCCAAAAGACATAACATTGTATTCAAAATATCTATACCTTGTGCGGAATGCTGTCTTCTATTGATCTCCTTCCTTAATCCTGACTAGGTTGTAGGCGCCTCTCAAATCAATCTTTGTAAAAATCTTTGCTTGTCTTAATTGTTCCAATAATCCTGAGATTAATAGTAATGGATAGCGATTTTTTATAGTTACCTTGTTCAGATCTCGATAGTCAACACACATACGTAAGGAACCATCTTTCTTTTTTACAAATAATATAGGAGCTCTAACAAGCGATTTTGAATGTCGAATAAAATTCTTAGCTAAATTTTCATCCATATATTCTTACAAGGTTGTAAGCTTCGTTTGTGATAGATTGTAAATGGGACCAAATGGAGGTTGAGCTCCATCTTGTAATTCGATTACACAATCATAAGGACGATGTTCGGATAATATGTCCGCTTTTTTCTTTTCAAATACGTCTTTCAGGTCGCGATATTGATTAGGAATTTTTTGCTTTAGTTGCTCCGTTTGATCTTTCATTGGAATAGCATACAATGCAAATGCATCTCTTTTTTTTACTACTTGCATAAATGCTTTAGCTTTAAAGAATAGAGCAATACCTGGTTTCTTCTTTTAATGTGTGGATCTTGAGGAAATCTTCCACATACTCCAATCAATATCAGGATTATGTAGCTCAAATCAAGGAAGTCCAATGACAATAGGATTTGTTGGACATCTAATGATGTTGAAAATAATTCGTGATACTTGATCTCTTAGTATCACTTCCAACGGTTGGGTTTCTTCGACAACATCTCCTGATGCAAGGTTTCGTCCATTAATGACTTCAACTGGTGCAGGATGGGTCTTCTTTACAAATAGTAGATTGTACTTGGTTGCAAAATCCTTATCCATGAAGCATGCTAAGGCTCCAGTATTTAAAAGGGCTTTAGCAGAAATTTCTTGTTTCAAGGTTCTTATATATATAGGAAGTATAAAACAAGATGTTGGATTTAGAGGTAAAAAGAGACTTTTTTTTGGTACTTTAGATTTAGGGGTGTCCAACCGCAAGGTCCCTACTGTGGCTGGATGTCTTCATTTTTTGACCTTTCTAATTCAGATATTATACTTGGTGCCTTGAATTCTCTAGACTTATTTGGAGAATTTGCTGCCTTATGATTGGATCTTCCACAATATAGGCATAATTTCTCTTGTTGATATCTAATTTTTTTTGCTAGTGTTAATGGCTTGAATTGAGTCGTATCAATCTGCATAGGTTTAGGATATGTTAATGGCTTTTCCAATAGTCTTGAAGATGTAGCAATCGTACCTTGATAGGTATTGCTGAAAATTGATCGCCTTTCTTGTCGTAGTTCAAATAAGCGATTGTCACAAGTATTAGCTTGAACTATGAGTTCCTCTAAGCTTTCAACTCTTGGCATCGTGATCAATAAATTCTTTATATCATCATTTAGGCCATAACGAAATTGAGTCATAAAAGCCTTATCATTCCAATCAAAATCTTAAGTAAGTTGTTGAAATTCTACGGCATAAATTGCACCTGAACATTGCTCTTATCGTAGATTTTGGATCTTCATCTCTGCCACTCTTTCTCGATCACTGTCTCCAAATGCAGCAGTAAATCTTTCCATAAAAGCTTCTAAATTGTACAGGATTGGAGAATTTTTTTCCAATAGTGGCGCAAACTATGATCGAGCACTTCTTGATAAAAGAATACCTACAAAAGCGACTTGAGTGAATCCATCTAGGTAACGAGATGGATATAGTCATAAGTAAAGTCGCACTTGTTGTACAAACCCTCGAAAGTTGGATCTTATTCCATCAAACTTGTCAGGCATATTAGTTTTTGGCTCTTTTATGACAACCCTTGGAACTTCTAGAAAAGTTGTATGCATAGCTTGTTTACCGCTTGCTTCTCTTAATCGAATAATCTCTTGTTATAAGTTATAAATCTCTCACTTAATTTCTTCAGATACTTGCTCCATTTGTGATTCTTTTCTTGGATTGCGGAAGAATGTTATTTCTTCTCGTACTATATCCAATAGGACTCAAAGATCTGCAAGTGTTGCCACTCTATTCTCTGTTTGTGAGGATGCACCTCCATTAACTTGATCTATTTCCATCTTAAAAAAGAAAAAATCAATAGGCCGTTAATATTTTCTATATTAAAAGAAATACTTTGAAATAGTTAGTTTAGAGGAGGGTAATCCGCAACCTCTAAAATGTAGTGATATAACTTAAAAAAGGGATAATCCAGTCTTTCCAAAAAAAAATCAACTACAACAAGTAAACATATCAGTCTAGAGGAGAGTAGTCCGCACTCTTCTAGAACACAATAGTATCTTGAAGAGGGATAATTCACTCTCTATCAAGAGATCTAAGCTCTGATATGATTATGTAAGAAGTCTTGCCAAACTGTGAAGGATGCAAGTTACCAGGTTAGCAAAGAACTAAGAAAAGAAATTAGAACTAGAATAATTTCAAGAACAAAGAACTGGATGGACAAGAACAAAAACTAAATTAAGAATAAGAAATTGAATTGATATCAAGAACAAGGCAACACTCTGGATTATTCTAAGACTTGTGTTGGCAAGACTGAGATGTTCCTCAGTCTTGCCTCTTATTTATACTATGAGGCCTTATGTCCTATTGGACGTTCTAAGAATATCTTAGAGTATTCTAAAAGCTTGAGGAAGATTTTGGAAGACTCTAAAAAGTCTACCGGGGATCTTAGAAGGTTGAAGAAGATTCTAGAGGATCTTGAGAGTATCTTAGAATATTCTAAAAGTTTGAAGAAGATTTTGGAAGACTCTAAAAAGTCTATGGGAGGTCTTGGAAGGTTGAGGAAGATTCTAGAAGGTTCTAGAAGATTACAAAAAGTTCTAGTAGTGGCTTAAAGTATGTCCGTGACAGACGACATGGATGCACTGAGCTCAAGGCGTGGAGAGGGAAAAGATGAACAAAACACCAAATCCTAGTCAAGAGACAAAGAAGATTGTTTTGGATGACTATTATAATTGTCAACCAAATAGATGAAAATTAACCTAGTATATTAGTGGGAGTGTTAGACATATTGTAAATCTATTGAATAATATACTAATTAATCTGAAGTTGTGACTATTGGAAAGAAGAGTTGCGACCCTAAAAAAGACACTATTAATATATAAACAAGAATATTATATATAATACAATATAACATATAAACTTCTTCTCTCATAATTCTAACAAAATTAGCTTATTTATAATATATATATATATATATATATATATATATATATATTTGGTATTGTAATCATAAATTAGTATTGTTATTTGATGAAGTTAATTTTTTTTAGAGTGTCCTCTAAAATTCTAAAATCAAGTTGTTATTCTAGGATTTATTACAATAAATTATTAAAAAATTGAAAATTGATAAATACTTAAGATTTTAGAGTAGAAAAATTAAAATATTTATATTTCAAAGATTTTAATGTCCTAAATCTTCTTGGAGATAATCTTAATAATCCTTATAATTTTGATATTTTTTAAAACATTAATTTTATATTAGAGCAAATTGCTATGGTAGAAGCAACCTAAAACACTCTTATCACTCCATCTTTCCTCATCCTAGTTCAACCTCCAAGTAACAAATCCTACAACACTATTACTACTCTAAACCCTGATTTTCAATAGATATTAAGGTTGCTTGAAAGAAACATTATAGAAATTTTTTAGTCAAGGGTTTTGCCTCAAAACCCCTAGCAAGGGAACTTATTATCTCCCTTTCAATTCCTACATTGACTTTACTATAAATATCAAACCACATTCTAAAATTAAATCTCTCAAACCTCTAATTAGACTCTACATGCTCAACAAATCCAACTCAAAATTAGATTAGAATAAATATAAACTGATTTAAAAAAATAAGTTATAATAGAATATATTTTGATATTATCATAATATATTTTAAATTTTTAAAATATTAATTATTATTTTTAGTATTTTTTAGAATTATAAAAACTTGTTATTTAAATTAGTATAAAAAGCCTTAATAAAACTTTTAAATCATTCAAATATATTTTTAAAAAATTTAAAAATTATAATTAGATTTTTATAATATATATTATTTTATAATAAATAATCTTTTTAAAGAATTTATTTTTATTTTTAAAATTTTAATTATTTTTAAAATATTAAATTTATGTCTTAAATATATTATTAAAAACTCCAATTTTTGATAAATATAACATCAAATTAAGATAGTTCAATTTTGTAAAAAATTAGATATATCATTTTATATTTTAACTTTAGATTTTAAATAATTACTCTCTAATTAAAATTTAAAATTTATAATACTCTCTAAATTATAAATTTGGTATAGGGTTCACTAGTTTTGGATATGGATACATTTAATTTGACATAGTAAGTTCTTTAAATTCTATTTTATAATAATTATTCTTAATTGATTATTTATAATTATAAATTAATAGACTTGTAAGGAGGGTTAGTAAATGATAAGCACCTAAGTCTTTGAACTTGTATCTTGTATAATCCAATAAGACCAATTGTCTTTGAAATATAAAACTTGGATATGTATTCTATTAATTGAGCTCAATTAATGTCTTAATAGCATGTGATTGGTAAAAAATATTTTAAAATATGTATTAGAAATTAAAAATATTCTCATTATTATATTATTATTTAAAATATGTATAATTTGTGATTATAACCTATGCTCAAGGATGATTTTTAAATTGAGCTTTAGATAGTATAAAATTTTCTAATATATATTATTAATAAATTAAAAATATTAAATCTTATAGATATTTAAATTTATATAAAAAAATATTAATAAATTTTTGAAATGCAATTCTATCACTTCAATATATATATATACATACATATAATTTATGTTTGATTTTTTATACATTATAATTTTTTAAATATAAGATAATAATAATAATTTTTATAATACTAATTATCTATATTTTACTTTTGAAATTATATAATTAAGTATTGTACTTTCTTATTTTTATGATACATGTGTTTGATAATTTGTATGTTTATTTTAAATAAAACTCATGATACCAAGAAAATATATATGATGAATATTTTTATATATGTATTGTTTAACATAAGGTAAAAATATCTAAATCTAACCTATATTACAAAACAAAACATACTTAGTGTCTAAATTCCCAAGGACTAAGCTAAAGAATATAATAATTGATGCAATTTAATTTAATTTGGTTTGGTTTTATTTAGGCCACCTTTAAATTAAATCAAAATAAACAAAAAACAAACTATCCAAATAAAATAAAACCAAGTTGCTAATTTTCAAATCAAACTCAATCAAACTCAATTTATATGATGATTAATGTAATTGTGTAATAATTTTATTTATTTTGTGATTTAGCAATGGTCATTTTTTTCTCAAAATTAGCAATGCAATGACATTACATTGCATGACATAATTGTTGAGCTTGTTTGCTTATAATTAATAATCTTTATAATAAATATTATAATTTGGGCTCTAAGGTGGTCAAAAAGCTTAAAAGAAGAGCAATAAAATATCTTTATTGAAAGTATTGTTTTACTAAGATTATTGAAACCTTAAAACATTTGTTTATTATTAATTCTCTTATATAGAACCAGAGTGGTAAGAATGCCAATGTAATTCATTGTAGTTTAAAATAACAATAGATAAGTTTTATACCAATCATTCCATCAAATAAAAATATTATTAAAATAATAATATTATTAAGTATTAATCATATAAATATAATTTTATGCTATAAAGCTCTATAAGCAATTGATTAAACCATCTATCAAATGAAATATTAAAATTTAATATAATGGATTTGAAGCACTTAATATAAAATATATTTCAAAGATTTTTTACTTAATTGTATGCCTAATCTTCAAATAGTATGAAATATAATAAATAGACAACTTTATAAAAGATAATCTTCTTATAGAAAAAGAGTTTTTATACACTTGATAATAAAATTTAGAATTGTTTTGATATTGTTAATGATTTTTATATGAAATAAAAAATTTAATGTATTATTAATAAATTTGATCTAATAGATATTAATGTTACATTAACATAGTAATTAAAATATTTAATAATAAGATTCTGAATGGCCAACAAATAAATAATAATAGTTCTTAACAATTAAGTTTTTTATAATGTTTGATGATAGGAGTTGCAACACATTATGCTACAATGATCCTAAATTTAATATCTTATGTGCTATTTGGTTGTCAAGTATTGCAAACATTAACACTTGAATTTTTGCTATATAAATTATTGTGTCATATTAGAAAATATTACAAATATATTTTCTATTTATAAAAATTTAAATAATAAATTTATGATAAAATATAAATATTTATAATTTATTTATTTCTAATAATAATTTAATATGTATAAGAAATAAAATTTAAAAGATTTTTTAAAGTAAAATTTATACCATCAATAAACCAATATTTTCTTTTATATTGTTTATATATTACGATATTAATTAGCTACTATAAGAAATAAATTTAATAAAAATTTTAAAAAAACTTAGAATCTAAACTATATAAATAATATAAGAAGAAAATTTTTAATTTTAAAAAATAAGTGAGAAGTAAGATTTTAAAAAATTACAAATAAAAATATTTGAATTAGAAAATATAAGAAGAATAAGGTTTGAAGGAAAAGATATGAATAAAGAAAAATAAATAAAAAATAATCTTAAGTAAATTCAATAAATAGAAGGATATAAATTAATAATAATAGATGAGGAATAAATTCAAGAAAAATTATAAAGAAGAGAATTTGAATTATTAAAAATAAATAAGAAATATTCTATAAAGACAAGGATTTGATTTAATAAAATATATTATAATATAAAATAATTTCTTCTTATAGCAATTATAAAGTCTAAATTTTATAAACAAATAACTTCTAATTTCTAATAACAATTGGTAAACAAACACAAAGTTGATATTCAATATAAATATCTTTTGTAATAAAAACTACTCTTATTAAGAAGCTAATAAAGCTTATAGAACAATAAGATAAACAATAGCATAGCATCATCAATAATAGACTATCTACAAGAAAAATACTTTTATAAGCAAATACTTTTAAAATAATAACATAAAGTTTATAACTATATGAAATCTTTGATGCAAATATTAAATTTGGAGCAATATAAGACCATTAATGGACAATAATATGCTCAAAAAAATAATATATAATATATGTTAGTGCAAGACACTATATGGAATATTATATTTATTATAATAATATAAAACTTGCAAGATTAATCAACTTAAGAAAGTTATGATTGAATGACAAAAAAATAGCAAAGAATATAAAAGACAATAGAATACAATGTATAAGTTGACATATTGAAGCAAGAATTTTGCATAAATTTTTAGAGCTGTAAATGTGATGTAAGAGAATACAGATAAAATTTATATAAAATTCAATTAAAAGTCTCATTGTGGCATTATGACACAATTGCATTGCAATATAATATGACTCATAAAATTGTTCCATAGAAATACCATACATATTGATAATTAATTACTATTTAAAATATATATATATATATATATATATATATATTATATAAAATCAAAAAATGAAGCATAAAGGTGCAATAGAGCTAGGAGTTGTAAAACTAGAGAATCAAATCATATAAGATATTAAGAAATTATTATATAACTTGGAGTTATTAAAAAAATATAGCAAAAGAGATGGAGCAAGAAAAATAGACTAGCAAGAATAAAGACATAAATTATTAAGAAAATATAATAAAAATTTAAAATAAAATCTACTATTAGACAAAATATAATTATAAGCAATTTGACAAGTTTGACTATATTACTTGTGTAGGGGCCAAATTGGTTTGAAACTAATTTGAAGGCACAAGAATAAAACAATAAGGCACAAGAATAAAACTAGAAGGCCCAAACTGAGCCATAATGATCCTCTTAGCATTGACTCTTATATATACTAGGTACAAGGAAACTTCTTGATGAGTTTCTTTGATGCTTAGAGATGAAGCAAGTTTTAAATCTTGCTTTGGCAACTTCCTAAAATATTTAAGCCTCCAATAACCTTCTACAACCATCTAAGATCTTCTAGAACCTTTCAAAACCTTCTTGAAACCTACTACAACTTACTAGGGACTTTTCAAAACTATCAAAATCTTCTAAAACCAAGTAAAATCTTTTAGGGCCTTCTTCTATTGGATGTGCATGATATAACCAAGTGAGCTATATACTCATTCAAACTATGCTTCCGGGAGTGGGAGGGACCAGTAGTATCTGATCACATTGTCACATTCTTCATGTCAAATCTGAATCTCTTCCCACATCCAATTGTGCAGTAAATCCCTTTTCTAATGTGCTTCACTTTTGGTATCTAGTTTCTGTTTCTTCCTAGCACCCTTTGCAGTGCTTTTGTTCTTGGTTGTGTTCAGATGGGAGCTCATTATGATCTTTTTGGCAAAGTGGGAACCCCAGTTAATAATCAGTGGCTGGCTAGTTGTCTAGTTATGAGATGATCACCATATGTTGCCGATTGATCAGCAAATGTATGAGATCCCGATGGCCGGTCAACGCAGGGTTGGATATGTAAGCTTGCGGGGATTGTGGAAAACCTATCCATCGATGGGATAACTTCTAGCGACTAAGGTCGCTGTTCATCGATGGCAGGGAGTTGAGGCACACTGGACGTTGAAGATTCTCCCCTCTGTGTAGTGAACTTTACTCTCCGCTGATGCTTCTGCACGTGGAGAGTGAAGAGGATCATGCGATCCGTGTCGTGGGGCCAGAGTGAATGGTTCCCTGGCGAGGTCTCATCGCAAACTGAAGAGCTCTCTCGGAGTCCACCTCCGGGCGTTTTACCAGCAAATCTAATCTTATTTAAACCGGTTCGGCGGATCTGCAGACGCTCAAGTCGCCGACCGTCGCCGAAGGGATTCAAACTTTCCTGCTGCACGCCTTGACCACTCCTCCATCGCTGCTTTGTCGATGCCTGCAGAGGATCAATAAACAAATTAAAATGAGAAAAGCTGTTTCGGAGTTGTGGAACTGTGTATGTTTTCTGACAGACCCACAGCTTCGAAGATTCCGTTGCGTGGGTCTCACTTGCAAGATCACTAGCAGCTGAGGACCAAGTAACTTCTGCAGCAAAACCTAAACTATATCCACTGCTCACAACAGACACTCAAAAATAATAACAAAAGCAAAAGATCAGCAATGCTTGGTGCAAAGTCTAAGGCAAAACGTAAAGCTTAAGGTTACCAGCACAACCATTTTGGCGCGTGGACATGTTTTTGTTTGTGGTCTGGAATTATTCCCATGTCGAAGAACGTGTTTAAGGAAGAACTATACCCACCAAATCCATTTCAGTGACACTTGGCTGATATTAGCGTGATGATTTATATCAATCCGCTTCAGTAAGCTGACTGCACACATGTTGATTCATTTTTTACATTAGCATTAGTCAAACATATGTCTTTTTGGTGTTTATATCTTTTCTTGTTGGATTGTATTATCTAACAACTGTAAGATACATATTATCAATTTTTCTAATAAAATACAGTAACTGAAGTTTTTTTATTTTTTATTTTTTTAAAATTATTTTTTAAAAAGTTTTGAATCAATTTTAACATATTTATCTGATTTTAAAGTCATTACATACACAAATTGAACTTTATTTTTTTAATTAGCAAAATAAAAAGTTTAAATAAAAATTTTAAAGAAAATCTTAGATGAATATATAATAAATAATATATTGTTTATTATTTACTAAACCTCAATGATTTAAAATTATCAGAAATGGCAAGTCAATGCCAAGAGGCTGGTGGTTTAAATTTCTAATCTTTCTTTATGGATGTTAGCATGGAAATAACAAGTTTGTAATGTCCTAAAGAGGATTAAAAGGAAGAAAGAAAAAGAAAAAGAAGTTATATTAATTAATTAATAAAATTATTTTTATCCTCACTTCTAAAATATACAAATAAATATTTTATATCTTAAGATAAATCATCTTGGTTTTAATAAAGAAATTATAGTATTCTTTGTAGATTAATTTATAAAATATATATTTTAGTAGTATATCTATAAAGCATAATTAATATTTTTTAATTATTTAAATTTTATTTTTATTATAATAAATATAAAATAGATAAATAAATTAAATATATTTATAGATAATTAAAAATCACTTTGTAACTAGCATTTATTTGTTTTACTATATAATGATTCAACTTAGTAATAATTATATTATTTTATATTTATATATATTAATAAGCACAAAAAATATTAATTAATTTTTCTTTCTAAATCAAATTAATTTTTTTAATATTAAAAAC
Source organism: Physcomitrellopsis africana (assembly GCA_036785485.1). Classification (NCBI taxonomy): domain Eukaryota; kingdom Viridiplantae; phylum Streptophyta; class Bryopsida; order Funariales; family Funariaceae; genus Physcomitrellopsis; species Physcomitrellopsis africana. The sequence goes on from JAWRVF010000281.1 coordinate 63,162, forward strand.
AGTATGACATTAATACCAATTAACTATCTATTTGATTATCTTAAATTTTCTTAATGTATCCTTGCAAATTTATAGATATGTTCTTTGTAATATGAATGTGTTTGGTGTTGTATTCAAACAAAGCACAAAAGTTACACTTTTAAAAAAAAAAAAAAAAAAAAAAAAAATAGTGATTTGTAGATTCCTAAAAATAGTGAAAAAAGAATAAGAAAATATATTTCTTTAATTTGCATATTCTAAAATGTTACATAAGCATACAAACTTAAATTTATAACTTCGTCGCGAGGCGGTCATGTGACGACGGAGGGTCCGCGATCGAGCGAGCGAGCACATCTGGCATTGCGTAATCACCCTTATCAGCTCCTCGGGCGTTGCTAACTCTGCGACCGCAACGATGAGCTTTCACGTGGTCCAAGCAGTTACGGACGCTGCGCTGATCCGGCCTGAGCGTTTCAGTTGCTGATTCGCTCGGGCCCGATCGCCACTTTCTCGCAGAACAGATGCTTGCTCCGGTGCGATGACGCTCGCTCACGGCGTTAGGAATGTGGATCTGCGAGAATGGGGTGGACAGAGACGCTCGACGCCATGTTTAGGTCCATTTAAGAGGAGTCGATGTGGAGAAATTGCTATTGAACGGGAACCTCGATAGTTGTCTCATGTAGCGATTATCCGAAGTTGTTACAGCACCTGCTCAGATACCGGCAATGGTTGTCGTTGCCGACGTGATGGAAGCTCTGGGAAATTTGCGGTGCCATTGATTGCGGTGCACTGGAGGATGTGGGAAACAATTACCGGAACCGTCGTCGGTCCATGATGCAAGCTACGGCCACGATCTGAATCGAGGGACTCCTGGTGAAGTCGTTCAGGGTTAAAACTCGTCCGAGTATCGTTGGTCCAGAGGGTTTAGGTGGTGCAACCCAGTAAGCATTCCAACGAGGGTAATTATAAAAGTGGACAAAAATTGGTGAGATGGAAGTACGCCATCATTTCGGTTGGGAACGTGAAGAATTTCGATTCAAACGATGCCATGCACAAAAATTAAACATATCTAGACAAATTTTATGAACATTGTCGTGGTCCACTCCATACGCTGAAGCTCGAAACATAGCTGATGGAAGCAGATTGATGCTATCAATAGATCATGCGTCGTTTTTCAAACACTCACTGTGCAAGATTACTAAGTGTCTTGCCGGGTGTGTACAAATGGTGATCAATAGAAAATCTAACGATACGTCTGAAGAATGCCGTGGCAGCACAAATTGGGCGCAGAATGGTCGCCGCGCTTACTGATCACTTTGCCACAGAAATAGGGCATGGCTAGCAAGAACGTCAGGATCATCTGGCAAGGCGTCGATCGCTTGGGTGTAGAGCTTCTCGGCTGCATCAGTGTCTCTCATGGCCTCCCCTGTGAATCCTGCAAACTCAGACAATGTGAGTGGATTGCAAGGGGAATCTTGCAGCGCTGCTTCGAAAACCTCCTTCAAATCGTTGTTAACGTCCAATGTAAAGAAGTCCGAAAGCAGGTGCGACGGAATTGTTTTAAATCCGCAGGGCGTGAGAGAACCGGTTTCCTCAACAACCTGCACGGAATCTTCGTAAATTGGCCTGCACCCTCTACCAGTGCATTCTACTCTACCACTAGCTGCGTTGGCCTCGGAAAATTCCTGGAGTGTTGCAGTGTGTCGCGCTCCACTCGATTACCTCGAGTCCTCCATTGCATCCTGCTCCGCAACTTCAAACTCCCTAACGTCTTGCAGGCTACTGCGCCGGGCTTGAGCAGATTGTTTGATGGTCTGGTTCGTATCCGGGGAAGTGCAGCATTGAGACGGCCCCTCTGAGGATAGCGAGCAGGTTACACCAAAAGGCCTCCTTGTCGACAAGTTTTGAATGGCTGGAAGAAAGGATCTGGGGACTGTAGTCGTATCTGGACGATCGCTCCGGGACCATCGCTTTGTTGCTACCTGTCCACACAATCCTGAGGAGATACTCCTTGCGGCGGCTGCTATACCCACCATGATTGAAAGAGCAATTGATCAAATTGATCTCCAGAAAACCACTCAACAGTGGTAATGCCTACACGCAATTACGGTGCTCAGGAATATGATCCAATGTCCGACACCCACCTGACCTTCGTAAGAATATCACAGCTGGCAGCGTGGTGCAACCTCCAGGATGCATACAACTGCAAAGAATTGTACCGTGAAACTGCTGAATCCACGGAGCGAAATGAAATACCATGATCTAAGAAATTGCGCGCTTCATAAATGGCGTTACAAAAACACCACCTGACTTGTGTTAACAAATCACGAGAGACAGTAAGTTCGGAGGAAAATGTAAGTCAACAATGCCTGCATTACTGATTGCAACGTCCAATAGATGCACAACTAGGCGGAACAGGTGTGAAGATCCTCCACTTGAAAAAAATGAAGACACAAATACTGAGCTAAATCTTTTGATTTAGAACCCAATGCCGCACCCGTAAGTGCAGAGCAATTTGAAACAAACGCCACCACGCACCGCTCAGTCTCAGTTCCTGTTCCCAGCTCTACCTACAACCAGAAAATGAGAACGCAGCATAGGCTTTCAGCATATACCTCCTCACAAACATTAATCTGGCGCAAAATGGCACCGAGGTAAATCTAAATTCTCACAATACCTCCACCGAGAAAACAAGACAATCGAAACCATAGATCTAAACTCACCAACGGCGCAGCTTTCCAGCAGGATTCTACTAGAGTGCTTGGCCCTGGCCTAGGGGTTGCAAGTCAAAAGCAAACCTAGAATTAAGCTCAATCCACAGCCTAGAAGTTGAAACTGACTCCAACTTAATGGATCACGAGTTGGCACCGCTCTTTATGGCAAAGTTTGGAGGTTGATGGCGAGATTAGATTAGATTAGCCTGGACTAGACGAATGTCTTTTTCCGGGAAGATTGAATTCGTGGCTTCTTTTCAACAGCGCATAAGTTCTGGCCCGTGTGTGTGCTCGCCACAGCTTCATGGAAATTAATGCGGGTGATGTCAAGTCCCTACAGCTTCATGAAATTCCCAGTTTCGCATTGCCACTTTCCTTTAGGAAATCCATATGAGCTGAGTGATTGTTTCAACCGGGGGAGAACTTGTGAATTTATGAATGTTCACTACGTAAAATTCGTTGTGACTTTTTGCATTGTGCAGATCCGATATAATCGCACAGGATCAGATTCCACTTGGCTGATAACATTCTTTCATGAAAGAAGTTGTTAATCAGTATTTCTTCCTTTTTGGACAAATGCTCAGCAAGTTTGCCACGTTAGATTGATAAAAAATAGATTCATAAATAACGGGAACATGAGTTGTTAATATCTTAATAGTATATAATAATATTACATGGATAGATGTTGGAATGATTTAGCATACAAGTATCTATTTGTTATATGAATGGATCTAGAAAGACATGTATTATTATTCCACGTAGGAAAATTTTAAAATTTCATTTTAAGATTTTTGGCCATTCTAGATGCAAATTATCACCATCAAGATTTGGATTTTATTGTTGTTGTTGTTGTTTTTTATTTTTTTATTTTTTTATTTTAAGAATTTAATATCATTTTTAATTAAAAATTTAATATTTCAACATACATGTTTATATCATCTTCCTCACATTTGTATTAATCTACATGTCTTTATTAAAAAATATATATTTTATTATTTATATTTTCTTCCATATGCATAGAGTATTTAACAAAGACCAAATAATGTTGGCTTCTTTAAATTAATAAACTAATATGCCTACAAAAGAATCTTGTTCTCTTATGATTAGTTTTTATAGCTTCCAACTATGTTAACTCTAATTCATTGTATTTAGAAGTAAAATTTTCTAATCTTATATTCTTTGTACTTGACTACATTCCAAAAATCTATATAGCATAAGCTTTGAGACTTGTGGAATACATGATTAGTATAGATGAAAAATGCTTGGATAGATTCGAGTCCTTTGTATATTTACTACAAGACTTTTATGCCAAATTAGCCAAAGAAACATGGTTTCTTTTTTTAATTAGATTTTAATCTAAATATTTTATTAATTAAATTGATAGTTTTGATTTAGATTTCTATTCTATAGTATCTTTGCTAGGTCTTATATTCTTTTTTTTAAATTAATTAGTTTTTATTTATTTATTTCTATCATATATGATATTAATTTATCTATTATTTTTTAAATATAGATAAAAATATAAATATAAAAAAATTATTAAGTTATAAAATAGTTTCATAATATTAAATTTTTAATAATTTTCTTCAATATAAGATAGAATTAAAACAATATATATAAAGTTTTTTATTTTAAATATTGGCTAAATTATATATTATAAGAATCTATCATATAATTTATTTGATGTTTCTTTGTTCTACATGAAAATACAAGACTAAGTCTCTATACAATGAAATTCAAATTTTGATAGTTGTGATAAGTTGATAAAAGAATAAATAATTTTAGAACAAGATTTAATTCTTACAATTAGAAGACTAAAAAAAGATAAATATTTGATGAGAAGTTTTAAGACTTAATCTAATATAATACTTTTTGCAGTAGGAAACTTGAATTAAATATATTACACCTCCTTAAAAATAAAAATAAAAAATAAAAATTGAAGTTCTTCAAAAAACTTTTTCTAATTCTTATAAAATTTTCTTATTTTTATTTTGGCTTCTTCATAACTCTAATCTTTTTTTCCAAAATACTTATATTATGTATAAAATTTATTTTATTTTATTTTATTTTATCAAAATAATTTATTTTAAACAACTAAGAAAGATCTTAAAGGATATCTATATAAGTATTAAACCATTGAATGTTAAGATTTATAAAATTTAAGACCAAATCTTTTATAATTTTTTTGTTTATAATATTCAAAATATATTTATATAAATTAGAATACCATTTAATTTTTTTTACAAAATTATGTATATTATATAATATCTTTAAAAAATTCAGAATTTAGCTAAATATTATTGCAATGCTATAATAATCTATTAAATTAGAAGTACTACAAGTGTATTGTATGGATTAATTTAGGAACAAAAGGTAAAAGACTATCTTAAACCTCAAACCTCTATCCTATGTTAGTTTACATTATAAATTCTAAACTACTTTAGAACCATTTAGTATTTAATAATTATCTTCTAGAAAGTCTTTTAGTGATAATTTCATCTTTTTTTATTTCTTTAACAAATGTTATCTATAAAGCTAAAAATAAATAAAATAAATAAATTTAATATATTATTTATAGTTATTTTGTACTTTTTAAAAAATTAGATTAAAAATAATAAATTTGATTTTTTAAAATTTTAAAATATTTAAATTCTATTAATATTTTATATTTCTAAAAAGAAACCAAATAGAAAATTTAGTATTATTTTATTAACTTTAAATTCTTACCATTTCTACTTGTATTAAGTTATCTAATATTATATTTAATTCTTACCATTTTGCTACTAGATAACTAATTTAAACCAATTATTATCTAATTTTGATAGTAGATTAAATTAATTAAGTATATAAATTATATTACTTACATATCTTTCTTCTTATCTAATAGATATGTTGGAATTATTAACATACTAAATATTAACCTATTGGACTTTTCTTTTGAAATATAATACCACTTATTTGATTTTTTTTAATAATATCTTAAAATACTAAATTTAAAGTTTCTTCTATAAAATAAAATTAAAAAAATGAATCAATAAATATTCTTGTCTAACTTTTTTTTATATGAATTTTTTTTAAAATTGATTTTATTAATAGAAATTATAGCTTCTACTCTTCTTTGTGATTTTTTTGTTATGCACATAAAGATGGAATAGAAATCAATTTTTTTATTACCATAAAAAAGATAAATTAATGAGACTTTATTATAGACTTTTATTAAATTAAATTTTAATAGAAGTGAGAATTTTTATAATATTTTACTTTAAAAATATATTTTTGGATAATTAATATATTATCTAGAATATAAAATAGTTCTTAAATTAATCATTCCCATATAAACATGTTGAAGACAAAGTTAATAAGTTATTTCTAGAACTTTGCAATATAAGTTCTAAAAAAAATGGACCTCTAATTCTTTGAGATCAAGCTTTCTAATTTGAAGAACAAAATGGTGCTTTGAAGAATCATGTTTCAAAATAATAATCATTATTCAATAGCATATTCAATCATATTAAAGTGATATTTTATTTTTTTTACCACAATCTAGAAGTTTTTAAAAGATTCTATACTTATTCTATCTAAACGTTTTAAAAATAAATCAAGCAATTAATCCAATTTCAATAGATATAACTATCTAATTAAACTTTTATTTATCTTCTTTTTGATTTTTATACTTAAGACTATTTGTTTATAAAGGATATGATTTTATTTTATTTTTTTCATTCAATTAACCATATTTAAAGGTATTTTTTTCTTATTTCTTTAATAAGATTTACTTGTAGATTAATCACTTGTCTTATACTAGTGCAACTTTTTTTAGTTTTTGTTGTTCCAATCTCTAATATTTTGAATAAAAATTATTAATCTAAGCCTTTTTTATTCTAATTTTATAGTTATATAAAAAAAGATTTTTTTAAGGATAAGACTTGGACCTCTAATAATTTTGTCTTATAGTTAAATTCTTATGGTTTCTTTTGAGGTTCTTCTTCTTTATAAGCATTCTAATAGAACTAAATAAATTATCATATACTTGATCAAAAATTCCTTTTCTATCTAGATTTTTTATACATTATTTATCTTAGCATAAATCATAAGATCTTTAAAAAAAAATCTAAAATGTTTATATACCTTGGTATCTTTTTTGGTTGTGGACATAGATATATAGAAGATTTTACAAAGAAATAGTTAGATAAAAATATATCTTTTTTATCTAATATATTTTACTTATTTTTCTATCAAAATATCTTAGTATATATAAAATCAAAATAATCTAAAAATATTTTTATTTCTTCTCTTGAATTGTCTCATAAATAATAAAATCTACTTATTTAAAATAGATATTTAAAAAATAAAATACATCTCAAATAAATTCTATAATTTATCTTTTTATTATTTATTCTATAAAATATTAAATTAAAAGTTCTTATCAACTTTGTTGAAAATATTGTAGTTATTACTTCATCCTACCAAAATTAATATTAATTACTAAGTTTATGGTGTTATTAGTATGATTTCTTTTTTACCTTCAACTTTCATTAAAGGCTATGGCTATCCTAATTCTATTATCAGTACTATATAATTAATTATCATCTCACATTTTTTTAATACACAAAACAAGTTGAAACATCTTTTCTACTATTCTAAATAAGATACAACATCTTTACTTTTTAGTTGCAAGCCTTTTGTAAATTTTAAGGATCTTTGTTGTAATTTTTTTATTATATTATCTACTATAATTAATCTATTGCTTTAGAAATTTTGTTGGTCACCCACTATATTTATGTAATATTGGACAATATTTAATTTTGTATTCTATTACAAGATAATATATATACCTTATTAAGAAGTTGTTGAAATTTTTTAGTATATATATATTGTACTAGAATTGGTAATTTAGTTTGCTTTGAACATTCTCTAAGTACTTACCTAATGTTTTTTACAATTTAATTATACACTTTCAAAAAGTGATCTAACACTCTTTAAAGAATTATATATGTAGCAATCTTCATAGAATTAGTTTTGTTAACTTTAAATTTAGAATTCCAAATTGCATTCATAACAAAATTACACATCAAAATTTAAAAATTACATAAATATGCAATTGTGCAAAGTTTAGAAAGAATAAACAATTTCTTCAATGTTTCGTCTAAATTTGTCTTAAATTGGATATCTTGGTTGAATAAGTTTGATTGTTTTTGCCATGTAAATTGAATATATTAATCATAGTGAGTTCATCAAATAAAGCCATATTTTCTCAATAAAGGTAAAGTGCTTACAATCAACATGCATTCTACAATTAGTTGATTGTCTTCTTAACAATGATTGTTATCTATCAGCATGAGAGTTCATTACTGTTACCCTAACCCTAAACTCACTTTCAGGTTGTTGAAACAAACTTAAATCTTTTATCTTTCCTTAAGTATACTGTCAACAAAATTAACTATTCCAAGAAGCTTGGACTGACTGCTCTTAACAATTTGTACAAATCTGTCCCAAGAAAAACCTCCAATGACTTACATATTTACTTAACTGCGTTCTTAAGAAGTGCTCCAACTGCATCTATACCCACATCTTCAAACCAACTGCAGAGCCGCGCATTCTCACTCTTGCCGATTAAGATTTGTTCACTCCTTGTGTGTACGAAGAAAAATAAAGAAAGAAAAGCAAACAAACAAACTCATGACGATATGACCTGACAACTACGCTTGTTGACAGCGAGTATTTGAACTGAAAAATATGACAACTGGATTAGTTCCAGACTTTTGCTCTCAAGCAACTTAATTGTTAAGGCAAGCACTCAAAAAACTATGCATACTGTAATTCTATATAAGCTGAACCAGCTTCAAAGGCCACAAAGAAATCTCACCAGTTGTGTAAGAGGATAGAACTTTTGATCAAATTGCGATTGAAATGTAGCAGCATAAAAAGTAAAAAATGAACTGTTTCGACAAGCAAGGAGTCTGAGCTCCCAAAGAATTGAGAACAATTAGGCAAAGATTTTGAAGCTATTGGAAAAATCAAAGTCATTGCAATACAAAAACCACTCGTCCAACACATCTATCTTGGGATGCTTTGTGTAAAAACCATGATTGTAAAAATAGTATAGATCAAGTTGAAGAGAGTACCGTCCGCAATTTGGACTTCAGTTTTACATCATTCATGGTTACAAATATAGAGTGATGTCATTGAAAACCAATTTGACATCTCAGGGGTATATTGGCTGTACATCCGCGGTAGGAATTAAGTTCACTTTAATAAAGCTTTCCAACCACCCACCACTCCCACTACACCCAAGTAATGCAGATTGGCTATTAGACCTGTGTACCAGGCAATTCAGACATCAGCATTGAGTAACACATGAGGAGACTGGAAGGAAAGAGGTGTGAACTAACAGAAAGCAGACAAACGAAACAAGTACCAGATGTCACACATTATGATGAACTCTAAACATGAACTACACGGCTTGGTCTCTTCATGCCTGCAAAACAATTCTAAATATGCATTCTTTAGGCATTATGGGATTTCTACACAACCTTTCAGCTTAACTGAAAACAAGTCCTCAGCACTACATTGATAGTGGTGATGTCTGGCAGCATACCTGCTTGCCATCTTCATAACAAGTTCCGTGGCGCACTATGACGACCCTTAGCTTCACTAGGCAGCTCATATTAACAGCTATCGACCCCCGATTGTCTTATACTCGAATCTGCTCCAATGCCGTAAAACTTGCCATGAAGTCTCCGAAATTGTATGTTACTATCCACAGCCAACTGTTCTATGACGAAGTAGTATCAACAAGTGATGCGTAGTCTAATCTAAATAGACAAATTATTCGAAAGCCCATCAGGGTTTCGACAAGATGGGAACTTCAAAGCAAAAATGAGTAATAACTCTCTATACTCCAGGTGGTCAAAGACAACCAAGAGCATAGTTGAGAGATGTTTGCGTGATTTTATCAGCAATTGAATAAGAGCACGGAGCAAGCTGACCGTGCATATTCAAAGCCAAATTGTCGGAAACACTCAGCTTGAATATGACCCTACCATGATCCAAGCGTCAGATCCTGAGCACAGTGAGATTAAGCACTAGCTTTCACTCTTCACCATCTTTCGCACGTCTTGATTTCTCCAAAAGCAAAGCTGAAATGCGCTCTCGTTTGATGGCGTTTGAGGTAGGCTCAATAATCCTAGAAGGTCCTTTTACGGGAACTCCTGTCGATTCTACACGATTCCATAATAATATGGTTCCAAACAACACGCAGCCCATTGATAGTCCTAGTCCCCAAAGCGTCACCGCTGTTTGATTGAACGGTCTAACAGGTCCTGCAGAGCGATCTGAGAGGTCACATATATGATGAAGAGAATGCGCACAATGAGTGGAACTAATTAAAAATATCAAGAAAACCAGATAACTTGCGAAGCATAGAACCAAACAATTTTCCTCGGATACTCTTACAAACCAGGAAGAAGCAATGAGCTCATACAACCAACCTGGATAAGCGCGCACATGAGACTTATAATGAGTCCTAGGCGATCTGGGAGCATCAATGATGATGTTTTTGTTCAGAAGCCTCTGATACGCTGCTGAAATGCGCAGGAACTCTGCACCATCCTTGTTGTTTAAATCAGGGTGACTGCAAGACAAACGATTGTTAGAAACTGAAGAGTCGCCTAAAGCTTTCTTTAACCTAACGTTACATGATAGGAACATGCGATGCTCAAGAAGACGACCGCACTCTTTGAATTCAAGGATTCTAGGAGAATGAGGCTGATAATTCGCTAGCACAACAGAAACATAAATCTTCTAGGCATTCCATCTCCCGTGTGTTAGGGTTTGAAAGGAAACGTTAGTATTCACCCGATACTCAACCAGCTCTCTGAGCTACTAGTTAGTTGTGGAATCGCACTGAGAGAGAACCTCAAGCGCTGTGGTTGATTGTTTCAATAACTATGTCAGGCCTCGCATGTTGCGTCTAATCTGTTAACACTACAATTCCAAAGAGTCGTCAAAGAGCGACGCACCATCTGAGGGCAAGCCGACGATACGCAGCTTTAACATCATCCATGCTTGATCCTGGCTCCAACTCGAGTGCACGGTACGCAGACTCCAACGACATTCTCGAATGCACGTTCCGATTATCACTGCCATAATTGCACCGCTGAATACAAGCTCGCGAGAGCCGCAAGAGGAACTCAGGACCAGTCATGTCGGGTCACAATGAGACGACACCCTCCCGCATTCACGCACGAACCAACAGACCGTTGTCTCAACATCAGCGCTCCTCTTGGTCAACTCCAGAACCTCGTCCTCTACTTTAGAATTGCGATGAATCCAGGCGACAAAAAAACCTATAACGACACGAGAATTAGGAAATGTTTGAATTCAAGCGACCAGCACCGAATTCATGGGCCCATAACACTGATAATTGTAAGGTGACTCACATGTGTGCTAGCTACGAGCTACAGCATCGAACTTCGACTGAAAACATGCGCACCCTAGACAGTAATTGCCGAATGCTCTCCCCCAAGTATACCTTCAATTCGACCGGCTGAACGAGATTCAAACCTCATATGGCACTTTAGATTAACACCACGTCGACAAGTCAGAATGTGTGGCATTTCTCCGCAACAAACTCACTCTGTTTTTTTGTTTTCTATTTATGGAATACTTATCATTGCACAGGAGTTGTATTCGTTCTCATCCATAGAAGCGTCCAAGAGATCGATTTCGTGACATGGGTTCTCTCCGTAGTTGAGAATTACGCGACCGTCATCGCAACGAGCTCTAACGAATTGGAATTGTGCGACATTCGCCGTGAGTGGAACAATCCGCTTGTGCAGCTGCGTCCTCAACAAGGCGCATTCGCAGTGGTCTCGGAACTGATTGCAGCTATTCACCTTCAAGCCATCCAGCGCTTGAGCAATTGGTGAGGCCCGTTTCAATGCATGGATTCTGTACACGAGATTCCGCGTGCTCGGATTGAGTCGACCGTAGCGATGCCATCGCTCGACCTGAATCATGGCAATGGATTAGGGCTACGAAACTAGGAATATGATGATTTCATTAATTCATATATGGATGGGAATCGTATTCGCATATATCCGTGCAGAGGATAGAAGTTGTATACGTTCTCATTCATTCTATGGATGAACGAATGTTGTCGCGCCCATCCATCTATGGATGAATATGTATTAGAACATGGTAATCCAAGCTGAGGATCATGTATATCTCAAGGTTTAAAAATATATTAAACTATTGTTGTTCTAGGTTTTATTAATAATTTGGTTAATTTTGAATATTTTTTCATGTTTAATTTAATTTAATGTGTTTTCATGTAAATTTTGAACTTCTTTTACATTTCTTTTATGAACTTTGAAAGACTGCTACACTATCTTGGATTAGATTATATTTAATAAAATGTCCAAGTGTTTGGTTGGATTTACTTAAGCAGATTTAATATGCCACTATATAGTATCAAATTTTATAATTTATAATTTTGATTGATATTTTCATTATTATTATATTAAATCAATACATATTATATATTAAAAAACATTATTTGTTTGTATGCAAGACAATTTCATTTATGAATTCTTTGTGACATTTTTACATCCATTGACATTCTATCCATTCTTGAAGACAATTGTTTGAATCATCACATAGCTTTGATGAGATTTTTACAAAAGGCTTAAGCATTATAATTATAATTCCAATTAGCTTGTGCAAAAAATTATCAATAGTAATACAATCTATTTTGCAGAGATTGCAATAGGACCAATTTCCAATATTTAACACATAAATTGGAAATCTTTAAATTTTGAGTTCTTATCCTCTTTGTTCTTCATCTTCTCACATGTGGAAATGCACTTTGTAATAATGGACTAATTCTGCTTCTCTATGACCATTGTCCGCATGCACCAATTGTCTAGCTTTGCAGTTATAGACACATTTTGTTTCTTTTCACACTTTGATTTGATTAAATGGGTGCAATGTTGCACATCTATGTTTCTTTCTTTTCATTTTGCTTGAGTTGTCTTTATAACTTTTGGCAACTTATAACACACATTGTAAATAATGTACGTATGAATAGATAGATAATCCATTGCATTCATATATGTTCTTTTTTTTTTAGATTAGTGCTCTCCATGTACTTCCTACTATTCTTCTCAAACAAATAATCCATGTACTTTTGTTAAGATTAGTTTTCTCATGTACAACTTCTTCTAACTTTGATAATTGTGCCCTTAACAAAATTTTAATTAAAAATTATTTAACATTGATATAAGATTATAATTTGTATAGATCTATATGTAAGTAGATTATTAATCAATTAATTTTTTATTGTTATAGAAAAGAGATTTTATTCTAATTCTCTTTAATAAAGGCAACCATTAGAAACTAATTATAATAAATAATATTTTAAAAATAAAATTTATATTAAAAATTTAAAAATAATTATCTTTCTATTTTTTAAAAATAAATAATAAAATAAATAATAAAATATATAATAATTTTATCTAAAAAAAATTTCACATGAAAAATCATTTTCTTTAATAAAAATTGGTATACAATATCATAATCACTTAATGGTTTTTACATTCTAATATGCCATATTAACTATAATAAATTTATATTTTATAAAGAGAAAATATTACAAATTAAATTAATTTCTATGATAAATCAAATTCCAAGTGCTAATAAGAAAATTCTAGAGATCATTATTAATAATTTAAGAATAAAAACATCTTGGTATAATTATGTATATATTATAAATAAAATTATATTAGATTAAAAAAATTATTATATATATAATAATTACTTAATTTTTATTTAAATATAATTAATAATTATAAATATAATTTATAAATTTAAAAATATAAATTTTTTTTTATATATTTATCTAATGATTCATGATATTTTAAATAGGATTAATTATAATTTATCTATTAATAGTTCTTTTATACTTTATTTATATATCTATCTTTTATTTTTTAATAATTTGTTAATCATCTACTATAAATCTACCATTAATCATCTATTACCACTTATTTGTTAATCCACCACTAATAATATATTATTATTTTTTTAATCTACTATTAATTATATATTTTTTATTATTTAGAAATCTATTATTAATTGTCCATTTTAGATTATTTTTTTGTTCTTTCTAGCTTTTTTTTGTACAATATTTTTTATATTTTTGAATAATAATTATACTATATATATAATGATTAATATTGAGCTTTTCAACTTTAAATATAAATATTATATAGAGGTGTCAATAATGAAGTTAATTCCACATGGCCAACTTGTAATACAAGTGGCTAATATGTGCAACATTTGGCCAACTTGTTGGCCAAGTTTTCAACCTACTAATCACTTATAAATACTTGTAAAGTCTACATCTCTTCTAAGAAGCTTTTCAATAAGATATTTATCAATTTAATTTATTTTTATTTATTTCTACTTAATTCTACTTATCCAAGTAAATATACTAGTAAATATAGATATCTATTTCAGTAATCACTTCTTTTACTCATATAAAAAAATTATTTAAAGCATTTAAAACATATGGCAAAATTTCCAAAATTATAGGATTTTACTAATAATAAATAATTTTTTTTATTGATAACTCAATTGTAAAATCTTTAAATATGTAACTCACCTACTATAAATTGATCAAAAGTGCACATATGGCTAAATATTTTGTCAAAATTAAATGCTTCAATTAAGTACATATTAAAATACATTAACAAATTGACATCCACTTGCGAATTAGCTAGTTTTGTGAGGCACCACTAAAATTTTGTATAAAATATTATAAAATACTATAAAATATTATTTATATAAAGTATTATTAATATTTTTTTTTAAAAAAAGAATCCAATATATTTAGAATATTTTCATATTTTTAAATATTCTCTATCAATAATGTAATGGTTTTTATCTTTTCTCATTAGAAACATAGTTTTAGACTAATATATAGAGATGAAACAAAATTTATTAAATTATTGTTATTTAGATCTTTGAATCTTTTAGTGAAGATTGTAAGAGACACCTTTAAATTGATTTAACTCTAAATATAAATATAAATCTAAAAGTACAATACAAAAGATTATAGATTTAATTTATAACAATATTATTTTAGCAACAATTTTGATATTGTGGTGGATCCTCTAAGCTTTTAATCTCTTAAGTTAAAAAATATTATTTTTTTATCAAGTTTGTTGGATCTTTTGAAAATATTTGTGTTTTTACTACTAAAATATCACAAAAGATTTACATATGAAATTATCTTCCATACAAGTAATCATTATTGGCTTTAATATATAAAATTTTATAAAATATTATCAATATATTGATTCTACAATTACCTAAATCACTTTGTGATTATATAAGAAATTGATGGTAAGTTATAAAAGTAGAATAGATAAAATATCCCTTAATATTCTAAAAATGTCATTTTTTTATATACTTATTTTTTTAGAGAAATTATAAAGATAAATTAAACATAGTAGACTT
Source organism: Physcomitrellopsis africana (assembly GCA_036785485.1). NCBI lineage: Eukaryota > Viridiplantae > Streptophyta > Bryopsida > Funariales > Funariaceae > Physcomitrellopsis > Physcomitrellopsis africana. The sequence continues at coordinate 78,377 of JAWRVF010000281.1, forward strand.
TTAAGAAAGATTTTAAAATATATTTAAGAATCTATATATCTTTTTAAATATATTTATTTGATTATTTGACATAAAATAATATAAGTAAATTTTCTATTATTATTTATTCTTTGTATAAGTACTAATTAAATTAAAACTTTTATTCTATGTAATAAATTATATATAATATAGAATATTTTTTAAGATATATTTTTTAAGATATATTTTTATTTTTTCATGTAATCTTTATTTCTGAATCTTTATTTAAAAAATTACTAACCTTGAAAATAATATATTATATGCAGTTTTAAATACATAAATACCCTAATAAACTACTATCATAATTAAAAAATAAATAGATTGTAAAATAATTTATTTCTACCATTTTTATATTTTGATTTAAAAATAATATCTTTATAATGAGTATTAAACTTTATTTCGGTTTCATACATATATTTATAGATGTTTTGTTTGATTATTATAAAAATTTATCTATTCTAATATTTTATTCTATAGAATTATCTTTGTGACTTTTGAAACTTTTGATAGTTACATTTTCTTAATACAACTTTAAATAATACAAAAGATTCTTTTTATTATAGGTTTATTTTAATAAATCCAATTAAAACTCTTTTTTATATATTTTGATATATAGATTTTAAGAAAATTAGATTTCTACAAAAAAATATAATCTTACTTTTTAAAATTATGATAATAAATATTAATCTAATATTCTTTATTAAATTTTTTAAATAAGATGTTCTTTGATATTTTAAAATCTTATAAATATATAGAATATTTTATTATATTTTTTACTAAGTTTTTAAAATTATAAATTATATATTTTTTTAATCAAATCTTAATATAAATACATAATAAATAGATTATAAGTATAAAAAATAAAAAAAATCTATATAGTATATAAAATTTTAAAAAATTAAAAAATTAAAAAAATCATATAATATAAACTATAATATTTATATATGTATGAAAAGAGAAAATGAAATGTTTTATGAATTTATAGATGTGTGGTCACCAATAGTCTCAAGATATCAATTTTATCATATTTTTGGTTTTATAATAACACAAGATAATCATGTCATGTTAATTAATATTTAAATCATTTATTTCAAATAGATATTAGCATCAAGTATATATAAAATATATATAATTTTTTAGTAGCTAACTTTCTTATAAATAAATAAGTATATATATATATATATATATATATATATACATACATGCATATATACAATCTAAGATATATTAGACTAGTAAAAACCTATGTTATTGGATATGGAAAGGATATAATTTTTTTAATTTGTGGTTGTTAAGTCACATGTTAATAGTATATATATATATATATATATATATATATATATTTTCATAATAGTCTTTCTATATTTAAAAATAGAGTATATATTTATTCATTAGAAATAAAAGAAATATATAGCTTTATTATTAAATTATATTATTTAATAAATAAAATATAAAATATAAAACATTACAATCATACTAAGGTTAAATCCAACCATAGGCCAACTATACATGATATGGAAGTTCCTTCTTGTTTCTTTGATTGAATCACCTCTAGAACATGACCAATAGACAAAAATATTGTTAAAGTATTAGTGGAAATCCACACAATTGGACGCCTTGTCATAAAAGAGAGAGAGCCCTCTTCAAAAAATCACTAGAATTCTAGCTACCTACTAGGTGAAAGAAAAAACTAGAGAAACCATGAAAAACCAAGAAATTGGAAGTAAATCCAAATTTTATATATTTTATAATTTTTAAATCTTTATAAATTTATATAGGCATATTTCAAGCCTAAATCTAGGCCAATCCAGTCAATACTTGGTGATACCTTATAATATCCTAATATATATCTTAATTTATACTTTGAAGATTCCTTAACAAATCTTTGTAATATCTTGAGATGCTTTGATGTATATTTTGAAGATTCTTTAAAGATTTCTTAATGATTATTTAATTGATACCTTGATTTATACCTTAATTTAAACTCTAAAGATTCTTTAAAGATTCTTTGATGATTCTATAATTGATACCTTGAAATATCTTGATTTATATTCTAAAGATTCTTTAAAGATTCTTTGGTGATTCTCTAGTTAGATCTTGACTTGTTTTAACTTTGTTCACATTGTAATTTTAGAACTAGTCATATATTAATCTTGTTTATATTATAGTTTTGGAATTAATTTTATATTAACTCTTTTTTTCAAAGCCTATTCAATTTTTATGTACTTACCGCAAGTACATCACGACAACATACAGATTATAAATTTTTTAATTTATGGTTGTTAAGTTATAAATTAATAACTTCTAAAGAAATATCAAATCTAAAAATAAAATAAAAAATAAAATACACAAACAATAAAACCATTTATATTTATCTAATATTATTGATAAAGATAATTTTTATTTATTATAATAATTAAAATAATTATGATAATAAAATTTTAGAATAAACTATATTTATAGTAGCATTTCTATCTTTATTTTTTTGAAGATAAAATATATTAAATATATTTATAAAAATATATTATAAAAATATATATATAACTATCCATATTATAGATACACCATTTAAATAGAACAAGGCTATAAAAGTTTAAAAGATTGAAACATAAGAAATTCACTTTATATCATAAACAAGGAGCTATGACAAGATATAAGAGCAAAACTAGAAGGTCTAAGTTGAGCCAAAAGAATTGCATTGTCAAGACTGAGAATCTTCTCAACTTTAATTGTTATATATATTAGCTACAAGAAAGCTCTTTAAGGAGTTTCTTTGATGTTTGGAGGTGAAGCAAGCCTAAGATTCTTCTATGACCATCTAAAATCTCCTATAACCTTAAAGAATCTTTTAGAATCTTCTTAGAACCTACTAAGACCTATTAGGACCTAAAAATCATTGAAAATCTTTTTAAATCTTTTAGAACCAAATAGAATCTTTTAGAATATTCTAAGACTAAATTAAATCTTCTAGAATCTTTTTCCATTGTATGTTTGTGACATCACCTCTTCTTTTAGCTCAAAGTTCCATAAAGAGGGATAGAGTTGGAATTGATCAAAGAAGAAGGAAGTTAAAGATGTGTTGTATAGTATTTGCCACATATTCAAGCTGTCTTTTGCAAATTAGAAGATTCATCAGTCCTTGCAATCAACAATAGTGATCAATGCCTTCTAGCATAAACCAAGCTTAAACTTCTATATCTTTGTTGCAAAATCGTCCTTCAAAAACTGCTTCACGGCATCTTTTATGGACAAGTTGTACTATGATGATGATTATCACAGAGCAGTTATTGGATATTCTATAGTGTCTTTTTAATTCATGCGATTCTTCATTTTAAGTTCAACAATATAAAATGATTGGTTGAGATGGCTTAATTGGCATAGTATTATTTTTTTGACTATCCATATTTAATTATGCAAGCTAAATAAAAAAAAGTATTATAATCTTAAAATAGAATAGAATTACTTCTAAATTTGTTAGTATATATATATATATATATATATATATATATATATATTTATATGAAGGTTGAGCTTTAAAACTTTTGAGACTACTTCCATCTTTTATAAAAAATTATAAAGTCTAAAATATACTATATTTAGATATATTATATAAAAATATTATCTATTATATATTACTATTTTAGGTCAAAAAAGATATTTTTGATAAAATTCCTATATCTTTTGTGGTGCATTGACTAAGTTTGGAGCTAGTTTCCATGTATACTTACAAATATTGTAACCATGCCAATGCACAAAGTACTCTAATTGTCCTTGTCTTAGCTTGGAAGCAAATATTTCTTCTACCTCAAATTCTTCATGGTTATACACTTTAACACAAGGTGGTGGAGGTTGTATTTTTCTTGATGTATTTGATTTTCTATAAGATTCTAAAAGAGATGTGTGAAAAATATAATGTATCTTCATAGATGTTGGTAGTTCCAATTAGTAAGCAACAAAATTAATTTGTTTTTGAATAAGGAATAATATCAATCTTTAATAGTCTAATTTGTCAGATAGTTGAGTAGTCTTTATATTGCGTTGAAGCAGTCATATTTTATTATTAACTTGAAATGGAGGTTGTCCCTTCTTTTATATATCAACTATCTTTTTAGAGCATATTTGAACTTCTTCTAATTAAAGTTTTAAGATAGCTTAGATCTCAACAATTTGGCTTGCAAAGTCATCTCAAATTGGATTTTAGATCTACTAACAAGTAACATGTCTAATTTTGAATGATAGCCATGATTGAAGTAAAATAGAGTCTGTTGAATAGATACATAAATTGTGTTGTTGTAGGCAAATTTGATTAGAAATAAATAAGATAATCAATTGTCTAATTGATAATTAATAGTACATCTTAAGTACCACTCTAGGATTTGATTGACTTAATCTATTTGGCCATTAATTTATAGATAAAATACTAAAAAAAATTTAATATCTATTTAAAAAAATTTAAAAAGTGATTTTTAAAACTTAGACATAAATTGAAGTCCTTGATTTGATATAGTATCATTTGGCAACCTATGATATTAATAAATATTATCAATAAAGTATTTGATTGTTTTTTCACCAATAATGGTCTTTTTACAAAAAAAAAATATGTCATTTTAATAAATTGGTTGATAATTATATATATGGTATTAAAAAAATTGATGGTAGAAGATTTATGATAAAGTCTATAGAGATAAAAGACTACAATTGTTTTAGAATTGATAGCGGTTAAAGAAGTCCATATAGACAATGTCAAGGATTCTTTGATCTAGAACATGTATTGTAAGAGAAAGCAAGTTTCTTGACAGCTTTTCACATTTGAGACCACCAAAAAAATTTAGAATTGAATTCCAATGTCTTATTGAATCCAAAAAGTCCTATAGTTGGAAAATTATGATGTGTTTATAAAAAATAAAAACACAATGGCCCTTTTGAAATATATAGACATTTTTCAAAATAGAAGAGATCATCTTCAAATTTAAATTTAGTCAAATAATTGTAAATATTACTAGAAAAATATTTAAGATAAAAAAATAATAAGATCAATAATTAAGATTATATGAGCTTAATTAAAAAATAAATAATTTATTGAAATTGATATAGTAGTTGCTTAAATATATAATTTTTTAAGTTTCAAGAGTATTGTTTGTTGTTGGTTGCATGTTACTTCTCTTTCTTCTGACATAAGATATGACTATCTTAATAAAGCACCTGATAATCCTTGTTATTTTTTAAGTTAATATTATTGAGATAAATAAGTAATAATAAAATTAAAAGAAGTTATTAAATAAAAGATATCATTTTATGTAAGTTATTAATAGTCAAAGGATTGTCTCTTGATAAATAGAAAGACCAACATATGAATAAAAGATGACGTAAAGGGCCGAGAAATATGATCAAGAGGATAAAAGATTTACTAGGAAATATTCAAAGACTTGGTAAGAATATAAAATATATGCCATAAGATATATTTGAGGTAGGTGAAATACCAAAGGATCCTATGAACATATTAGATATTTTAAAAACATATCTTTGTAGAAAATAAGATACCAAAAGATATACTTAGTATATCTTTTTATAAATATAAAAATTAAAAGATGGAAGTTATCTATTAAGATATTAACCACTACCTATAAATAATAGATGTTGGAAGTGCGAGGCATCTCATTCTACTCTTCTTACTTATGTCTTGTTTATTCTTATTCTTCAATAGATTATGGGCCCACACACACTTTGTTATACTATTTAGGTAAGTTGAAGTCTTTTTTTGTTATAGTTCTTATATAGAATAGGTCTTATGGTATTTGCTGATGTTAAGATTTGTAAGATCTCATCTTGTGTTTTGGCACAAAAAAATATTGATTTTGAGCTTATAGACTTCTAACATAGCTTTGTGGATTCTTTACTCTTTAGATTGTGAGTTTAAGATCTTATAAAAAGACCTTAATAGTATCTTTAGAGTTATTAAAATTGCTTTATTAATCTTATATATATATCACATGAAAGTGATTTGAAAGAATAAAAGAGCTTGATTATGAAATTCATTAAAGTGCACATACTTATTAGAAGGTTCAAAAATTGAATTGAGAATATTTTGAGTGAAAAACCACTCATTTGTTTAGAAGAGAATATTTCAAGATTCTACTAATGTAAATTTATTTTGGTGATTTTAAGGACATAAAGACTCTTTTTTTCAATATTTTTTGATACACTATTCTTTAAACATGGCTTCTAGTAAGGGTGAAGATTTGACAGTGATTGAGAAGTTTAGAGGTGACAATTTCTACCATTGGAAGATCAAAATAGAGCTTTTATTGGCATCTTTAGATCTTTGGAATATTATAGTTAAAAGTAAAGACCCTCAAAGCATAAATACAAGTCTAAAAGAAAAGAAGGACTTCAAAAGACATGAAAAGAAGGTTTTTAGTATGATTACCTCTAATTTGAATGAAACCAATTTTTCTCGCATTATTTCTTATGAAGAATTAGCAGAAGCATAGAAGATTCTTTATAATATATATGAGAGCAAGAACTTATTCAACATTATCTTTAAAAGGTGGAAATTTATTTATAAGTTAGAAGAAAATAAAGACCTCATGATTCACATCAATAAGATAAAGACTCTTGTAAATCAATTAATAATTATTAATAAGCCTTTAAATGAAAATAATATTGTCATGACATTGCTCATGAGTCTTTTTAAGTATTATAACTATCTTATTGTTGCATTGAAGTCAATCAAATTAAAAGAGCTTATAATAGTCTATGTAATAGTAAGACTTACATATGAAGTAACCAAAAAGAAAAAAATAAAATATCAAAGTGAAGATTTGGCTCTCCTTTTAAGACAAGATAAAAGTAGTTATTCCAATCAATGTAAAAATATAAAAAAGAATGTAAGAACTTATTTTATTTATAAAAAACTAGCTCACTTTATACAAAATTATTATAAGGCTAATAAAAGAAATGGAGAGAATACTAACATATACGTAATGAAGTTGGAGGAAATGATTATGCATTCATGGCAAGTGTAGGGACTTCCATGGCTATCATATCTAAGTGGATTATTGATTCAAGTGCTACCAAGTACATGATTCTATACAAATATTCATTTGATACTTATGAAGTAATTCCAACAATAAAAGTTTGATTAGGAGACAATGGTATGGTGCAAGCTATTGGAATTGGCTCTATTGTGGTAGAAATTGTTGTGAAAAATCAAACCAAGAGGATAAGATTGAAAAAAGTCTTACATGTGCCAAAGATAAAGAAGTACCTCTTTTTAGTGAGAAAACTTATTTTAAATAGTTATAAGATATAATTTGATATGAATGGATATTTTATGAAGACAATGGATAGAGATGATATTTTAAAGGTCTTTAAAAATAGAAATCTCTATATTATTAGCTGTATAAAGGTTAACAAAATTGAAGTGGCAATATTTATTGAATTTCTATAAGATCAAAATAGTTTTGGTATTTAGCATCAACGCCTTAGTCATTTGAATGCCAAAAGTATGAAGAAGCTCCAATCTAAGGTAATTAACTTGGATCTTGGTGAATCATGCAACAATGCCACAATTCTTGCTTATGAAGATTATTTTCAAGATAAATAATAAAAAACTTTATTTCTTAGTGGAGTTGTAATAAGTATAATCAAGTTATTAGAAATTGTGTATTCAAATGTTTGTAGATCTATGAAGATGCCATCAATAGGAGGAATAAGAAACTTTATCTTATTTATTGATGATTTTTTAAAGAAAATATAGATTTTCATCGTTAAAGCCAAGAAAGAGTGTTTGTCAAGGTTTAAGAAATTTAAAGAAATTATAAAGAAGCAATGTGAATGCAAGATCAAGGTGTTGTATACGGATAATAGAAGTGAATATTTATCAAAGTATTTTGATGAGTATTTAAAAATTCAAGGTATTATAAGATAAACCTCCACTTTTTACACTCCATAATAAAATAGAGTTGCTGAAAGAATAAATTGAATCATTGTGAAGATGGCAACGAACATACCTTATACTCAAAATCTTGGGAATGAATTTTGGATGGAAGTCATGATAAATGCAATATATACAAAGAATAGGTGCCCTATAATTGCACACACATCAATGACTCCATAAGAAGCTTGGAGTAAAAAAAAATCTTAAATTTTATACATGAAGACTTTTAGATGTATTGCTTATATAAAGATATTAACTTGTGTGAGGTCCAAACTTAATACAAAAGGTACAAAATATATATTTCTTGGATATTGTGAAGATACCAAGGTATATATACTAATATATTTGGATTCCAAGAAGATTATCAAAAGTCATGATGTTAAATTTTTAGAACATAAGAGTGCTTATGAGTACTTGAAGATATGTCCAAGTAAGAGTTATAGTGGATTTTTGGATACATCTTTAAATTCAACAAAGAAAGAAGAAAATGAAGAGAATGAAGATGGTGGAGATGTGAATCAAGGAGAAAAGTTAAAAAAAATAGAGAAACAAGTTTTTTTAAATTCTAAAACAAACAATAAAGAGTATGAAGATATTGAAGATGATGATGATGAAGAATATCAACCTTTGAATGAGAAGAGACAAGCTTTACGAGAAAAAAGGCTTGAAAGAAATTATGAAATGGAACAAGGAAAATCTTCAAATGAAAGGAAATATCCTATGAAAGAAAAAAGATCTTTTGATGAATGGTAGAAAAATCACATCTTTCTTTAAGTAAATAAAAAATATACTAATATTGCACTCTTTGTTGATCCATTAATTTTATGTGATGTAATGAAATCCATAGATACTATAAAGTGGGAGTGTCAAGGATATAAATTGAAAGAAGATGCATAAATTAGTGAAATCTATCTCAAAAGAAAAGAAAATAAAAAAAAAATATATATATATATATATATATATATATATATATATATATATATATATTCATGAAGAAATTAGAATAGCTATTGTCAAAGACTAAAAAATATAAAGACCCTTAAACTAGGCTAGAAGCAAAAAAGGAGTTGATAAGAGTGAAAAGGCTTCACTCTTGCTTCTATATATACTATCTATCTAAAAGCTATGTGGTGGCATTTTATAAGACCTCCAACACATGTCCAATTTGCAAGACACATGCCAAACTTGCAAAATAAGTTTTTTATATGTGTGACAGATACTTAGCTTGTTCCATAAGCTATCAGCATATGCAACACATAGCTAAATTGATGGCCAAGTTTCTAACCTATCAATCATCTATAGACATATATAAAGGTGAAATCATGTCTATGAAGTTTTTAGGAAGATTTTCTATAAGATATTATCAAATTAATCTATTTTTATTTACTTCTATCTATCTATATTAACTAAATAATTATTAGACTAAATCTTATATTTTTGACAGGAAGATAGCCATAGAAGAAGAATACAAATTTCTTATAAACAATGGAATATGAGAATTAACTCAACTTCTACCATATCAATCTTTAATTGGTTGTAAATAGGTATTTAGAACCAAGAAGGATATAATGGGCAATGTTATAAGATATAAGGCAAGAATAATTGCCAAAGGACTTTCATAAGTTGCTAATGTTGATTTCAATGAAACATTTGCTCCTAAGGCCAAATTCACCACTATTAGAACCATTGTGACAATTGGAATAGCAATGGATCTAAAAATGCATTAAATGGATATAAAGACGGTTTTTTTAAATAAAAAATTATAAGAAGATGTTTATATGGATAAACTTCAAGGATTTGTTGAAGAAAACAAGCAATATCTTGTTTGTATATTAAAAAAATCTTTGTATAGAATAGAGTAATATTCTAAACAAAAAAAATTGGCATTTGTAGATATATAAGTCTATTAGGTTATGTAAAAAATTGATTAATATTTGAGTTATATTCGAGTTGGGAGAAAAATTGTGATCAGATCTAGAGTTGTTAAAAGGCAAAATTAAAGAAGAAGGATGAAGCCTATAACTCAAGTTTGGAAAGAAATTTTGGAGCAATAATTGGAAGGTGTTTACAACATGAGACAAGCTACAAGTCTACTAAATTTTAACACTTAGGTCTTCTTTAATGAAGAGCAATGAAGAAATGAAGCAAAGGGGTCTAGAATTGAAGGCCACAAGGAGGGATAATTTTGACAACGTGATTCTCTCTAATTACAATAGTTATGATCAAAATATTTTTAGGATTTGCTTCCTTACTTCCTTAAGTACCTTGTATCCAAATTTTGCTTCAATTGATGTGATATCCTAGGATTTATGATTAAAATTGGAGGCAGATCTCTAAAGGCAGAATAGGTTAGGGTTCATAAAGTATGTTTTTTTTTAATATAAATTGTTCAATTTTATGAACTTTTATGGATCTCATCTTACACTTGATTAACTAGAAGCACAAAAGACCTAATGTTTTTTAAGGCTAAGACTCTTATCATGACAATGTCATTTAAAAAAAGATAAAAACCACAATAAAACAAAATCAGAAAGTAGTTATTCAATAAACCTAACTTATACCCCTTGAGTTAAATAACTTTGGGATTGAAGTTCAATCACCAATTATAATTGATTAATGAATCTTCAAAACTTAGATCTTGTGCCATCAAACTTTTCTAGCAAACTAATTTTTGGTTCCTTGATGCTTGAACGATGTTTAATCGTAGGTGAAGTGGTATAGCTTGAAGCAGCTCTAATCATCTCTATATTTTCACTTCCTGCTAATCTTGTTGCTCCTTGTGGTAGTACATTGAATTGATGTATTGCAAGAGACTCTTGAATTAGATTAGAAGTAAGAAAAGAGTTGACAAGAGTGAAGAAGGCTTCACTCTTGTCTCTATATATACTATTTACTAATGAGTTACATGGCGGCATTCTATAGGACCTCCAATACGTGTCCAATTTGCAAGACACATGTCAAACTTTCAAGACAAGTTTTCTACATGTATGCCATGTATAGAGCTTGTTCCACAAGCTATTAATATGTACAATATATGGCTAGTTTGTTGACCAAGTATCTAACACCAATCAACTATAGACATGTATAAAGGTGAATCCGCATATATGAAGCTTTTTTATAAGATATTATCAAATTAACCTACTTTTATCTACTTCTATCTATCCATACTAACTAGATAGTTATTAGAATAAATCTTATGTTCGTGACACTCTTAGCCTTAAAACAAAATACCTTAAAAATTGATAATATCCTCAAAAATCATGATTTCTCTTCACAATACTATTGATGCAAGTCATTGAAAATAAAAATTTGACCAATGACATGTCTTCTTTATCACAGTGATATCTCTTTAGTAATATCTAGTTTATTTTAATATTTTTTTATTTATTTTAGTGAATTTTTTTATTTTATTTTAATTTATCTAATTTATCTTAGTATTATTTTTATTTATCTTAGTAATATATCCTTAATTTATCTAGTTTATCTTAATATTTTTTAATTTATCTTAGTATTCATTAGTTTATCTTAATATTCTTTAATTTATCTTAGTGATATGTTCTTAGTAATATCTCAAGCAACCAATAAGAGGCCTTTTTTGTCTCCTTTGTTAATATCCTTAATTTATATCTTTATTTTATATCGTTATAATGAGATTGCTTATTATATAGATTGATATGTTTTAAATTCTAAACAACAAAAGTTTCAACCAAATATGTGTGTCAACTATTTTATATATATATATATATATATATATATATACATACACAAGTATAGAAAGATAAAATCACTTGAATAAAGCTAACTCTTATTAGAGGAAGTAGAAAGAAAGAAAGAAAAAAAGAATCATTGAAAGTACACACTACTCAGGAATAGTTGAATTTCAAATGAATCAACAATTGATATTAAAAGATTTTTTTTGAAAAATTAAAAATAAAATGGAATCATGAAGTGAAGTTCATGCAACCTGATCATCTCGACATGAACGTGAGAGATGACATCGCATTAGTACTAGAATGCAAGCGGCACGAATCGATCGAGACTTCACGAACTGCGGGATTTTGCTGTGTTCGGATATCCAGATGGACACGAGATGGCCGGATTTGAGTAGCAAAAACCAGCGCTGACTTCCTCCATCGACGACGACGGCGGCGCAGACTGAGTTGGGAAGCAGGCACACGGATCCGCCGTGTTGCAGCTCTCACCGATAAGAAGGATCCGTCGCGGCTCAGCATTTGGCTAATGTCGCACCAGTGATTGATCCCATGCGCCGGTCATCGCAGTTGCGTCGGCGAGCTACGGTTGCGAGGAACCAAACCACTGAAAGAAGCACTTGAACTGTGGGCCAGTTTGTGGTAGTGCCCAACTTGGCAACTCAACAGTGGCGTGATCGATTGATCGGTTGGTGGAGAGGAAGTTCCGGGCGGGACAGAGCGGTGAAGCTTCCGCGGCGGGCGATGGCTTCAGGATGGGTGTCTTAGCGGTGCTGAGATTGAAGGCTGGCATTGATTTCGTCGTCATGGTCTCAGAAGAAATTTGTTTGAGCGGGGATGTCTGATTCATGTGCACGCTGCAGTGAACACTGTTACGATAAACCCATTTCGTGCGTTCAGTATTGAAGTTCCCTTGCGTGTGTATTTGTATGTGTGTGTATTTTAATGTGGTTTGAGAACATCTTGAATTCGAAAGGATAACTTACAACAATCTAGAATAATAATCTTATTGGCAGCAGCATTCAGTAATCATCAATAATCCCATCTTAAAAATATAAAATGTTGTCGGAGAATTATCACAGAACAAAAAGCCAAAATGTGTGTATGAAGAAAATAAAATCTTAAACTCGTTTTGGTAAGTTTTAATGCATATCATGAAAAACATGCTTTAGTGGTTTTAATTCAAATCGACTTTTGTGGACCAAATCTACAGCAGATTCAAACCCTAAGTTCTAGCCCAAAATGTCTTATCCTTAACCCCAAACCCTAAACTTGCTGCAGCTTCAGGTTTCTGAAAGAAAAGAAACGGTCTCGAATCTGTTTCCGGAGGTTAGAATGCAGATTTGCGCGCAAGTGGAACCCCAACATGTGACGTATCCGGGGGTTATGCTATGGTTTTCCAGGCTAGCATCAGTGCTTCGTGTCGCTGCGATGACATCTTCTTAAGCCCTTGGTGAACTGATAACATCCTGCGGCGCCTGGCACTGCGGCCACAGTTGCGGTTGCTTCCGAATTCTCGACCGTAGTCGACAACAGAAGACGCTGGAAAACCAATTTGAAATTGCACGCCGTTACGAAGAAACGGAGGTCCAACACTCTGATGAGCGGTGAATGAGAGGGACAGCCAGTGGTCGATAAATCGGGCAGAGACCAGTGCGATGATGGGCGCCGCCCTGCCTCGTGAACCAGCATCGCCACTTCAGCATTGTACCCGATGCCAAAAATAGGTAGGGGATAAGAAGACGCCGAGGATTCCTACTGCATCTTGCTGAATCTGCATCTGCATCTTGCTTGCGTGGGAATCCCGCAATTCCGCAGCTGGCTGGGTTCGGTGTGACCTCATTGAAAGGACTCGGAATAGAACTATCAGATGAAGGTTGAGAAGATTGATACCCGAGATGATTGCTGATGACGCTAAGACCACCGCCCATACCGTCAACGCAATGCTGCCCACTCGGTACTTACGTTGATAAACTGGCTCTGATTTTGATAATTTCGACATTGCTGGCTTCTAGGAAGCTGCCGAGTGACGACATTGCAACGAGGGGGACACCTGACACAGCAGATAGTTTCACCTAGTAGATCGCCCATTGGATGCGTATCTAAACAACGACTTGGCATGTCTTTGTCGTTAAGTATCATGCAGCCGCATTTTTCATAAACTGGGTTAACGGATAAGCTACAGCATGGACGCTGACTGCATCGTCAAACCAGTGAAGGCCATTGGAAACCTTGAGCAAAGCGAGATAAATGACATCATCCATAATAGGTTCTAAAAGTGATGAGCATTATGCAGCAAGCATTGCTAGATGGCATACAATTGTGCTCACCTGAATGGACTACACTTCAATTGTGCCTCTTTGAATTAAAAATGCTACAATTACGATGATTTACTTTGTCGCTCACAAACTGCTGGCTGCATTCCTGATCGCCTATGAAAAAAGGGTCCTGTACACTTTCTAAGAAACGAAGCACAATGCTACAAGTTACGAACTAATTCGCGTTCACGTCCATGCAGACATCCATCAGCACCGCAGATGCGATGCGAAAATTACAAAATCAAAAATTGTGCAGCCGAGCCCATGGTAGTGCCTGCAAAGAATGAGGGTGAAGCATATGTTCTGACTTCACTGCTAGACTCTCTTGAGTCTGGTTCTCGCTAGGCTTAAGCAAAGCGAAGCATTGAATTCCGCATGTTTAGAAGGATTTCCATATGTTGGTCGTAAAATTCCTTTTTCAACTTTAGCTGACGTTCCCGTTCTCGTTGAGATCGCTCTTTCCAGTACTCAGGGCATCTATTCTTTATCAAAACCCCAAGCTCCATCAGTTTGACCGTGTCGGGATAGACTCCAGCCTGTCGACAGAGGGGGCATTTTGCATCGCACTGAGCTGTTTTGGGGCCCTCGTGCCCCAGCACGGATGCGGCGGTGCAAGCGCAGTTGTTGCAGAATAAGTGCCCACACCCCAAGGCTATAGGTTCAAACAGTGGCTCCTGAAACGGCACGTAAACTCACGTCAGAAACTGTTCAGGGTGTGAGCAGGATCACACAGAACGAAAACAAAACTCGCAAATGGCGCCCATGTTCCACTTAACTTTGAAAGCTCCATAATGGAGTCAATTTTCATTTAAATTATTGAAAAATGAAAAGGAGGGGGGAACAGATTACTTACCAAGCATACGGAGCATGACAGGTCGAATTCCAGGGTCGCGGAATCTTGCAGCTTGCAAGTGAGGGTTGGTGATGAACTATCAAGGTCACACGAAAATTCACCGACTGATTCCATCTCTGTCGAAATACCCTCTTTAGAATCCGCAAGGTTGATGTTCAACGCTCCCAGTTCGAGCAGATACGGCGACTTCAAGAGCTCACCCCGCAAGGTTGTTAAACGGCTTTTGAATATACCCCCTTCAGTGGAACCATGAACCTGCGCGTGAAGATGGATATTAGAGGTTGCAACTGAAAAAACGATGAAAAGTTGACAATCTGGACAACAATCGTTTGAGAGCCCTTACAAGAACGGTCTCGCCCACAAAGCCTCACACTAGAACAGTGTAGCACAGAGATTTCCGAATGGAAGTGTACCTTATCATATTTTTTCAATATTTTTCGAACAGCGAGCGCATTCATCGAGGCGTAGTTAATAAGAAGCTGACCCTCCTGAATCATAGCTTCATGGTTGTTACGTTTCCCTCGCAAAATGTACCCTCGTAACCCCGTCGCCAGGTGCAACTTGACCAACTGTTCTGCACGACTATTGAAGCAACCAACCACTTCGGCCAGCTCCTCCATCAATTCACCGAAGAACTTTGCATCGCAACCTGCACACCACGACCGAACTGTGAAAATGCTGCAGACGCTACAAACTTTAGTGAGTCATGTACAGCCACATTTATTGCCAGCGACCAGGAGCTCACAGTAATGAAACATTACAGCCAGTACTCCATTTCAGGTGCAGGGCTATGCGCAGATGTGCCCATAAGCTAACTTCTGAGTGGATTCAAATGGCATTAATAACTAGGTTTGGAAATCTCTTTGACATTGAAAAGTTCTCCTACTTATTTGATACTGTCATTTCGGACGAGGATTTCAGTCTGTTCAAGATATCTGCGAATGATATAAAGTACATACACGGTGAACATACCAATGTGCCCGCTATCAAAAATGGATCTGAACATTTTGCTTATTTCGATGCTGTCAGCACTGACGTGACACTTACATCATACACAATAGTGTACAGTGACAACCTCTCGGTGTGCAGTGTTTATAGTGACATATAAATTTGGAAGGTTAAACATCTTTGATTGGACTCAGCTCAATGACACCAAGAGGGAGTATATAGAGAACATACTTTGTCAATACAAGGACTCAGCAAGGTCTTTTAATCAAAGGAAGATAAAAGAAAACACGTAGTACACTACTTCTTTTTTCAATCTGAAAGTGACCTAGCATAGATAAAAAAAGAAGATATAAGACAGACCATATTCTTTATCTTATATCTTTTTTTTATCTATGCTAGCTCACGTTCAAGAAATTTGAACACTTTCTCATCTGGTTGAGTCTCAACTCTACCATCAGAGCCAATGGCTAGTTCTCTTCCTAACATAGTCAGAACTGAGACCTCTAGAGCTGTCGACTTGGTATTGTAACTTACCAGGGCATGAAGAAGGGCAAACTGCAGTCTTTAAAAGTGTCGCGGGTGATCCCTTCTGTGACTTTTTCTTTGTCTGAGAGAACGACGTAGCCTTTCTACCTGATGAAGGGCAAGTCCCTGGACCCTCAGAACATGAATGTGAAGAGCAAGGGGTGCAGGGATCAAGGTCGTCGCCGGAGCTGGAAGAGTCGTGCGCTGTGCATTTTTTGAGGACTTTCTTCAACCTTTTAAACTCCACGTAAAAACACCCTGCCAATTGGTTGCTAGCCATCTTCTTCTCAATAAACTCAGTGTACGCCTTGCCGAACTTCATCCTTGCTCACTTGCATAACCCTCCGTCCTTGAATCTAATGACGTGTCCGGACTTTTCACCACCTCGAGAATATGATGGGTGTAATCGGAAGAAACACTCTTACGACTAGCAGTTCTTTCACCAGACCTAAATCGAAGAAAATTTCGGAATCTAATCCAAAAGATTTGTAACCCAGAAAGGGTTCGAGACTTCGTTCGAAACAACAGTAAATAAATAAGCAGCTTCCACGCGTGTGTAACAACTTATACAACTCCCTACAACCGAACAGGAATCCACAACTCACACACGCGAACCTAGACAACCTCAAATGCAACGACAGAAAACACGGACGGAGAGGGGAATGGAAAACGGTGGCTGCTAGCTTCCAGTTGCCGTCACACAATGTTGCGACCGACGGACTCTATCAACACTAGGCACACAAACGAGTGCGTCAGGCTGCTATGTGTACCGATGCTCAACAAACTAAAAACCGCGGAGGACGCAGAAGGCTTATGAAGCTGCGCGGCAAGTTGTAACGTGGAGTGTCGACGGCCGACCGGTAGATCGGAATTGAGCAACTGCTGCGAAGGTGCTTCCGACCGAAAATTCCGTGATTTGAATCTACCCAATTCCTGCCCTCCGCCCGGTTCTGGCGCCTTCGTGATTCTGATCTCTACAGTGCCTGTCGCGGGTCGCACCCCGTCTAGATCAGTGATCGCCGTCTGCATTAATCATCGCCGTCCAGAACAGTCATCACCATCTGGTCCAGTCATCACCATCTGGTCCAGTCATCGACGTCTACATTAGTCATCGCCGTCCGATCATTCATTGTGGTCTAGACTATTCGTCACCGTCTAGATCAGACACTAGTGTTTAGATTTGCGATGGCAGTCCAGATTAGACGTCAGTGCTCATCAGAAACTGCGACGCAACCGATCACTGACACCCCTTGACCACCTTCATTCACTAACCCACTAACTAACATGCATAGAGTAAAATAGGGTGTTGAGATGGGAAGTGTGAAACATTCAATTACAATGGGGTGCTTGAGAAATGGAACACATGTAAACATGTCTCTCTATGCATGCAAACATGTGATTTAATTCCTTTTCAAAGATTGGCTAGTCATTAACCTCTCCGAACTTTCTAGTTATTTTAGAGGGTGAATTGGATGAGCAAATTGATCAATGCATGGGTGTAGGTCTCCTGTGTATTGTAATGCAATTTGAGCATAGAGTTTTGAAATAGTTTAACAGATTAAAACATAACATTATCTTGCTTATATCAGAAAGAAGATGAAGCCTTCAATGATACTTTGTTTTCAATGAAATTGCATTCACTTGTTGGAATGGAACTCCATTGTTCAACTTTTGGAACCCTCTTACCTTGCAATAAAATCACTTTGTTATCATTTTGTAAATAAGACTCTCCAAAGTCTATGGCAACAAACAAATTAAACTACATTCTAAGGTTTGATCCATCACAAAGATAAATAATGAATAAAACCCTCAAAAGTCAATCAGACTTATTAAATAAATAAGTTAAAAAAATTCTCCTTTAATATGAATTAAATTAGAACAAATGGAATCTCTATTATTGTATGTGCAATTTTTAGATTCTAATAGAAACATTGCTAACTCCATTTATATATGTTATAAAAAATATATATTATTCTTTCAAAATCCACAATTTTTAAAGACATTATTGCTTCTTTTTCACCTTTCTTTTAGTGCCTTATAATTTATAGGTTAACACTCAAAATAAAATGGACCTCCAGGTCATAGCACCAACCGAGGTGGCCTCTTCGCTGGCTCCAGCTCGGAAGCCAGCATGGACAGCGTGTCGGGAACGACGATCGAGGTTCCCTTCGTACACAGAAGTGGGTTCTATTGTGGGAACGCGGCGTCAGGATCTAACGTCTGGACTGTGCTTTTCAGTGGCAGTGCCGACGCCGGTGGGTCTCAAAGCACTGAGCTCGACGCTCTCAGGCACCACCATTTCAACTCCTCGAGACAAATTGTTTCTGGTGTTGCACCGAGACACAGCATTCACACTGTCGTGATCGACCCCCTTATGCTGGATTTCGGCGCCTGTGATGACATACCGACAGCGTGAAGCCCCATGCATGCAGCCGTTGATCACGACCAACCAGTTAGGACTACTCAATAGAGACTGTGTTGCACTGTTTTTGCACCTTGAATCAGAAGCATGTTTTCTCCGAGACCCACATGCATAAATCTCATTCGGGTGCCCGATTTTCGAGCTAGGATAGGTTAGAGCAACGGCACGGTTCAGGTTTGAAATGTTGTTCGAAGCTGGGCTGTAGGAGACGCACTGCGGTGCTGGAGTTTCGATTGGGTTGGAATAGTCAAGAAGAAGTCAAGAGCAGCATAAGTTAGAATATGGTGGCTCCCAGTCTTTGGACAAGGTTGCCGTGGAGCTCATCGACGAAGAGGAAACACGAACTCCGATGCTGCTGGAGGACGTTTTCTCCATGAACTAGAGTCAGGCCTACTGTTGGCACCTATCATGGATGTCTCTCCTGCGGCCACGAGACGACGCTGGACTGGCCCATCTGGTACGTGAACAGCTCAGTACTGCTGCGATTCTCATATAATGAGGACTTGGTAAGACAAACATTTGTGTTGATTTTTTCTTGTTTTTAAACGAAATATTGTTTCTGAGGGTACTTGCGATCCGATTCAAGCACGTCCTACCCTTGTCGACCGTCTCCTCATGCTCATCATGAACTGTGATATCTTTCTTCACGCTGATCACCACACTTCCATCACCATTAATCTGATTATGCACGATGATCCATCTATCGTAACAGGATTTAAGAGTTGTGATGGGTCTAAGATCTAAGATCTAAGATTTTGCAAAATGATGAATCTGTGAAACTTTCAACACATTTGTATGCGAAGACGATCAAGCTATTGAGGACCTCAAACCTTGTTCCGAGCTCAACCATAATTCTTTATACTTTTCAAATAGCATGCTCCGATTGTAATGATTTTTAAGTAGGAACTTATTAAAAATAGAACTCACTGAAACGAAATTTATGCCGCATGTTCAACATGCCAGATTCTGTTATTAAATTTATTGTATTTATTTTAAATAAGCTTAAATGATTCTATTAAAAATAGATCTTTGAAAATTGAAAAAAGTTGTGGTATTTTTTGAAAAAAAACAATTGATGTATTTTTTTTAAAGGAACATTTTTTTTTTTACTATCTATAAATTGGAAGTTTTAATTTGTATTAAAAATATGTATTCTCAACCTACTTTCTTTACTAACAATTTTAGGACACGAAAATATAAAATACAAAATATAAAAATGTAAAATCTATAAGGAATTTAATAGAAATATACATTAGAAATTGAAAATATATAAATTTATTTTACTGAATTAAAAAAAATGAATAAACCTTTAAGTATGTATAGAGTCCTTATAATTAAATTCTTTTACAAATAATTAGAAATAAACTTAAAATAATTATACTTAAAACTTCTTAGTTACATTATTTCTGCAAAAAAGTAACTATGTAAAAATATGAAAATATTTGATTAAATAAATTGATCATAATAACAAATTTGATTAAATAATAATAAAAAATAAAAATATTATTATTATTAATTATAATTATAATATTATTAGTTTATTTAGATATATATACCATTATTTGCTTATACTAAAGATTTTATAAAAAAATATTTGTAAAAGAAAAATAAATAAAATTAGATATGTAGTTGGATATTTTAAATTTCAAAGGTTGTGTTTTAATATGGGACTGATCACAAAATAGCTTATAATGCTACCTTACATAGAGTAATATATTTTGATTTTATAGCAAAAAAAAAAAAAAAAAAAAAAGAAAAAGAAAAAGAAAAAAGAATTTGTCTTTTATTACTTATTTGTAATAACAGATTTTGATAAGTTACACTAAAAAGTATCAGATTCTTAGGTCTATATATTAAGAAAGAAACAACATAGCATTTATAGCATCTATTGTTGATAAGTTATAAATACATTTTTAAATATTAAAAATCTAACATATTTATTGTTTTATATAATAATAGATGAAAATTTTGAGATTTATCTAAATACAATATTATAAATTTAGTCAGGTTGTGGGAAAAAATATTTGATGTAAAGTAATAAAATAAGAACTAAAAAGAAGTTGTAATTTAACAATTGCTCTATACCAACCCATCTGTTGTGACTTGTACCAATTGTCTACACTCTTATGTAGTTTATACAAAAAACTATCAACATCAAAATACTCAAGTATCTTACTTTAAGCACTACAACAAATTTAATTAATAAATGATATTACTTTAATAAATATTTAGAACTCTCTAGCCAGTCTAAAAGTCACCTTAGATAATTATTAGATCAAATTTGATTATAATGATTTTTTATCATATAAATATAAATTAACTTTAGATTTATTAATTGGCAAACCAGCATGAAAATTTAATATGAGATGATCAAAAGGTGAAAAATAGAAGAAAATGTAATTAATCTTATATTAATGTTAATAATTACATTTGATTTCTTTTAAGCAATACACGATTGACAATTATTGTAGAGAGCAATAAATATCACTACAAGAAAGATCAAGTTTGGCATGATAGGAGTGAAAACTGAGTAGACACAGGACTCATTGACCTAAGCAGCTATACTTTCGTCCTCTAGAGACTCAGCCTGACATGAAGGAGGTAAGTTCTCATGGGTTGACATCTTCTAACCAAGTTTCAGTTTTTGATGGGGATCCAACAAGCACTGATTACTTTAGGCTTGAAGAAGACACCAAAGTAAATAGTAGTGTTACTCGGGGAGAATAAATTCTAAGGTTAAAAGTTTCTTCTTTCCGTTCGCAGCTTGGGTTCGATGCAAGGAGGAAATATCCAAGGTCGTCTGCAATCTCATTGTGGTGAAGTAGCAGAACAATTCTGCAAGACAGAGTGATGCTATTCATTTGGCACATTTCCAGCCTTCTCCTTCTCAATAGTCTCTCTTGCAAACGGCATCATCGAATCAACTATCACCTTATCAAGCTCAGCACTTTCGAGATCATGGTCTGGCCCAGGTCCAGGCTCAAGCAATGTCACACTCATGCACAGGCTCAAGCAAGCAACCAGCAAGCGGCTCAGCCGGACGCATTGGCTAATCAAGTCGCCATCCTTCAAGCTAAACAAACACAACAAGGTAATGGTTCTCACCAACAGCTCTTATTGCAGCAACAGCAGTTTCAGTCAGGCCAAGCACAAGCACTCCAAGTGGCAAGTGGTTTTCCATTAACTGGAGCTGCACAACAAATGATCATCCGTGTTAAGCCTGGAATGCAGACTCAGATATTACAGGGGCTTAAACTTAGCAATTGTCACCTTGTCCAGATTTTAGGATCAAAGTGAGAGAACGTGGACAGTGGGCATAGAATTCGTATGCCACCAAGCGTTGTAAAATGTAGTCATATAATCATGTTATACAATGAAGAGCAAAGGGAACGTCTCTTTGATAACAACATCACGTTTTGGTGGAGACTTGTACACACGTTTTTTGAGCCTGGAGCTTTACAACGCTGGTGCTTTATCAGTTTCAGTACTTTTCCCGTCGATCGGCATGCTCAGGATCTTTTACCAATAGAGTTTAGGGCTCTGTAATCTTTGTAAGGTGCAACCAGGACGAGGTTCCGAATCCTTCAAAGATATTCTGCCTCAGTTGTGAAAAATTAAACATGATAGTGGTCTGCTGGACAAGATCCTATTCCTAGATCTAGCTGAGGAGTAAGTTCTACCGTCTGAGAAAATGGTTCTGGAGTACACCGGAGCAGTGCACTGCGGCAAGTTATTTAGCTTTGAGTCAAATTCTAAGTGGTATATGCAATACAAGTATAACAACAAGATGATATTGCCAATGACAATGGATTATTTTAAAGACTGTAAGCACCATTTGAAACCACCAAGTCCATGCTTTAGATGTTGCAAATTTAACAAATGACGTTACAACATGTGCGTATTAATATGTAGGTGAAATAACTATATATAACAATTAAAAGGAATATAAATGATAAAACAATAAATTGAGGTCAAGATTGTATTTTTTTAAAAAGTACCATAAGTCAATTGTAGCAATTAAAATTGAGTTGTAAGAGCTTGTCATCTAGGTTCTATAAAAATGCACAAAAAACTATCAATTTTTGTAATCACTTTGAATTTTATATATATATATATATATATATATATATATTTTCCTCTTTTATTTTATAAGACTAGTATAAAAATAATTTCTAACAAAGACTAGGTTGCTTATGTAAGTAACATAGATGTTAGTCTTTAGAAAAACTTTTTATTAGATATCTAATATTTTATATTTTATTTTATTTTTCACTTCTTTTTTTTGCTACCTACTGTATTTATATTTTTTCTTCTATGTAAGCAAAAAAAAATAGATTTCTATTAAACTTTAATTTAACATTAACCAATTTAAGATCTTTCATAAAAATCTTAAACAAAAAAAATCAGATCAAAGAAGAATTCAAGTATTTAGGTCTTGATTTTAAATAAGCTATTAGTTGTATCATGGAGATATCTTACCAATTAATTTGAATAATTATAATTAAATATTATTCCTTATTTTTTAAGTTTGAATATTTTATTATTACAAGAGGTTTATTATTTTTTTAAATCCTCTATATATTTTTAAAATATTTTTTAATAAAAATTATATATATGCTTGCATAATATGACAAATTTTTAACCTTAAACCAAATTTTACATTTTTAAGTATGTATAGATTTTCTTTTTTGATATTTATTTTTCTTTTCTAATAGATTTTAAAGATTTTAAAGATTTTAAATTTTTATTTTTATTTTAATAGATATATATTTTTTTCTATCTTATACTTAATTTGTATCAAATTATAATTATTAAGAAGAAATATATAAAAACAACAAATAAAAGCAACACACTCAAATTTTTACACAAGATAGTATATACATAGATTTAAGATACTTTTAAGCCCATATCATATTATTGTAAAAAAAAAAAAAAAAAAAAAAAAAAGAAAAATCTTATTAAATATCTATTTTTTTAATTAATCGTTTATCATAAAATATAATATAAAAGATAGAGCTTAAAACAAAGAAATTATTATTTTTTTAATAAATTAAATGTTGTTCTAATAGAACAATTATGTTTAAGATATTGGATCCTAAAATTCTTTGTATTAATCAAGTTTTTAGTTAGATTAATCCCTCTCTATATAAGTTGTTGTGATATTTGAAGATCCAATCTATTATCAAGATATTTATAATTAGCAATAAATGATCCAAATATTATAGTTTTTTATTTAGAAAGTACAACTTACTTTACTAATGAGTTGGATAAAATTTGAGTTAGATAGAGTATATCTAATGACTTATATTTTGGTTAGAAAAATCCTTATCTAGCCAAAAAAAAAAGTTATGTTGCCTTGGGTTTCTTTAAAACTTGATACTACTACTAACCAATGGTAGTATTATATATTTTTTAATCCTAGTTTTTATTTAAATATATTTATTTTGAATATATTTAAATGTATTTTATAATTATTATATATATATATATATATATATAAATTGATTTTTTTTGTTAGATGGAACTGCTTAGATTATTCAACTATGTTTTAAAAATCATATTAAATCAGTTAAACCAGATAGCATTTTTAACTTGTAGTATTTTTGCTTTCCTAAAAATTCTTGTTAAATTTGTTGTGAAGTATTAGACTAGAATAGAACTTCCATATTTTACTACATGAACAATTTTTATTTTTATTTTTATTTTTTTTTATTTTTTTTTCCTTCACATTAGATTTTACAAGTAGACTTAGCATAAACTTTAATGTTCATATGCTTTTCTACTTGTTGACATTTAACATTACTTTTGTCTCCATGTGTATTATTTTTAAACTATAAATATTATTTGGAATTGAATATAATATTATAGTTTCTAAATCCTCTTATTAGTACTATAATATAACATTTAAATTTTCTAATATATTATTTTTATAAGAATTTAATAAAAAATAAATATTAAAAAATATTTAATACTTAGACAAATTTTTTATTGTGTCATGCTTATAAGAACAATATATTAATCCTATAAAAGGATTTTGAATTATATGCTATAACTTTATAACTTCATAATTTTTAAACATTAATTTTTAAAAGTCATGAATAAAAATTGTTTCTATAATTTTTTTTATTTTTTTATTTTTTTTAATAATATTACTAAATTTATTTTCAATACTTTTTTTAAAGAATTGATCTATTTGTTTAAAAGATATTTATCAAATATTAATTTATTAATTTATTTATAAAACCATTATAATTTTAAACTGATATATATATATATATATATATATAAAATAGATGATAGTAAAATTTTAATGTAACACTAATCAATTTATTCTTCTTTTTTAGGATTGTTGTGAAAAATTACTAAATAATCTTTTTAATAATACTATGGTAATATTTAATAATATTTTTGGTTTTTAAGTTTTCATAAGATAAATTTTATAATTCTACTAACTATATTTTTATAATGCAAAAATTTATTTTAAAAAAATCTAAGATATTTAAATAATAAGAAAAATAATTTATTATTTAATAAGTATTTCAGAAATACTATTATTATTTAATAAAAATAACCAAATATACAATTATATATATAATATCAAATCTTATATATAATATCAAATCTTATATATAATATCAAATCTTATAGTATAAATTATAAAAAAATATATGAGTAATATATTTATCAAAAAATTCATCAACAAATTTCTTCTTCCTACCCACACAACAATCTCTAAGCTTATTGCAAAGACAAAAAGAATAGCAAGCATTATAATATCCTCTAAAACTAAAATTATTCTTTCTCTTTTTAACCAACAATGAGCTTAGAGATTGCTGTAAGAGCAAAGAAGAAGATTTATACAAGAATTACAAAGATATCAACAAACAAACTTTTCTCTTCTCTTCCTCCTTTCTTCTTACAACAAGTTTAGACCTAATTAAGAGAAGAAGATAGAAAGGATGTACAACAAGGCAAAGATGAATAAGTGTAATAATGACAAAAAATGCAATAAGGGAGAAAACAAATAGCATGTTGTAAATAAAACTTGTTGAAGATAACTTATGTTGAACCACTACTTATAATGTCTCAAAATCACACTACTATAATTATCCAATATATTATATAATATTCTAAATAGCTTGATTTTTTTGAATCTATTGGTTAAACTTAGACTATTCTAAAAATTTGAGATTTTTTAAATTATCTTAACTTACCTTTATTAGACAATCCAACTTTACCCACATGGATGTATTATTGTATAATGACTATTTAAATTAAGTTTAGATAAAAATTGAAAAGTATAAGTTGACAACTTATTTTATCAAATTATCTCTAAATTAGCTACAAATGCTATGCATTACAAAAGTTTGCTAGTCTTTTCTTTTACTAAAAGGTTAAGGATCCATCCAAGACTTGTACAATTGTAGATGCCTCATTAAAATTTACACTAAATAATTATATATATTTTTTAACAACTAATTATATATTATAATGCACAATTTTATCTAATATAATCTTTTTGATATATATAATTTATTATAATATATGACCATATATTAGTCTAATAAATTTTAATAACAATACTACTTCCATTTCATCCATACTAATATCTCACACAATTCTTCAATTTTTGTTGTAATATATACCACCTATATTGCTATACATTAATATCTTCCAATATAGTGTTGGTTTATTAGATTATTATATTATTATTTAGTGTTTACTTGGTTTTGTTTTTCTTAATAGATCATCTTCTTTTTGTACATACATCACAATGTTGTATAATAATAATTAATGCTATAGTTGGGAGCTTCACACACTTTCTATATCAAACTCTCAAATAGTTTGTGTATAAGTTGAAATAGTTGGTGTCAACATGGTAGACCTAATGTTCACCTGATCAAACCTAGCATTGGTTCCGAGTTTTTCGGTTCTCAAGCAATACACGTAGGGACACAATATGGTGAAATGAGTTACCCTTAGTTACTCCGTACTTCCAATGATCTACTTGTAACGGCGTTTTCTTTTGTATCAATAGTGTTTATATCCATATTCGAAGAGATTGAGAACATGGATCCTGCATCATGGTTCAGAAGTAAGAACCGGAAATTCTCGCTAATATTTTGATACACTGGTCAACGTAGTAGTTGCAATTTCTTGGTACTTGGTGATAGATCCAAGATACTATCTGCTCACTAAGATCTGTGATTTCGGCCGGCTGTAGATCCGATGTATTGTAATGCTTAAGTAAATGTAGTTCTAAAGATACATGTGCTCATCGATAACGATCTTCTCGAAACACAGCATAAGTTGACAAGATAGTTGGCAAGAGCCTTGTGAGGGTGACCGATTAAACTGACATACTTTATAATCGAAAAACCAATCAGAATGATACAATTTAACTGTGTCTATGATTTTATCGTCACCATTACTTTATTAGTTAACTAGATCTTTCCCATGCACGAGTTACGCAACAAAAAGATATATATTCACCCTCAAAAAAGTAGCTGCATCTTATGCTCTGAAAGGCCGCTATTGTGCAGGATCAGTCAGCAGAGAGGAGAGAGAAAGAGCCGAGAATCGCTTGAATTCAAAGATTCTGCGGAGCACAATTAGCCATTCTCTATAGCTGTCTGTTGTCCTGAAGAGATACATCGCTTGACCCGCATCATCTCAATGTTTACCCACCGACGCTTTCAGAATATCCCTGCACAAAAACAAGCACATTATCAGCACTCGGGACACGACCGAGCTACCACCAATTCTCCACCCATAAGGAGAAATGGACACACAACTTCGGCACACAAGTTTCAGGATCACTTACAAGGAAAATCGAAGGGTACAAACATGTCCGAGGTCTAGTTCTCCAGGAGCTCCGAATCCGGAGGAGCATCGCTCATGAATTGGTCGGTGGAATCCGACAAAGTGATTGTTCCTTACAGTCTCCAGGTCAAGCTCCACATGAATTACCTTCATGGTATAGCAACCGCTAGAAACAAAACGGCAGGGGCGACTATGTACAGTACATAGACCAAAAGTCTTTCAAATTCCTACAGTTTATGTTGCTCTGCTTACTAATCTATACTCTACTACTCTAACCCAAAGGTAAGAAATAACAAGAAGAAAAGTTAATCCCGGCTGTAGAGAAATCTACAATAGTGATCACCAGTGAACTCTACTCCCACACGACAATTGTAGAGAATTTGCTAATTGACTTAGGATTATTATTGTCCACTTACTTCAGCTTCGAGTCTAGAGTCTTAGAGATGGTCTTGTAGAAATGGATGTGAGGCTCGTGGTCCCGAATCTTTCGAGGTTTACGGACTTTGTATGTAGAGCTCGGAGGACTCTTCTCCGATAAGGCGCATTCCTGCAGCAGCTTCAAGCTTGCGTGGCTGCCGATGGTGAACTTCTGGTTGGCACCGCTCGAGTCCAGAGAATGAAGAGGGGCTAGAGTCTTCTTACTGGTGGTTTTCTCTGCTGGCGTTGAATTCGCTCTCGTCATCTTGCTAAGCACAGGGACAGCTAACAGTTTCATCGTCGGAGCTGGCGGTTGGGGTTTCGAAGGTGGCTTTGATAGGGGAGCAGATGATCTCCGGAGTTTGCTGAAGAGTTTTCCTAAGTCTCCCGTGAGCTTATTGGATTCGATGATAGCACCACCGGGCTTAAAATCCTGAGATGCACAAAACAGTATCTTCAGGATTTAGTTTACGACAAGGACCTTGAAAAGGTTCAATCAGGTGACAATCAGGACAAGACGACTATGCGGCATCCATCGGAATGAACTCGCGCAACATCCCACACCAGTAATTACAGCGAACAGACTATTAACACATTTTACGCAAGAAAAAACAGAGGATAATAGTATGAATCCCGGATACACGAAGTTCACTCTACATGTTCTTTCGATGGTCTGTATTCTGAAAATTTGAACGTAGAGACATCGAAAAACTTGGACTCAATCATTGCGGGAAGATTCAAAGGAGAGATATCAGTCAGACGATCGAATACCTCGCCCCCTTTCTGTGAGTGGTGGACTTCGTGATTTCGGATGCCATTGCTTCTAGGCACAATAGGCTTGGCGGTTGTGGAAGAGAATCTGTCGGAGTCTTCCGTCTTTTCCTGGGTTGGAAACGCAACGGGGCTAGAAATCATCTGAGAAATGGCATCAAACTCGCTCCCACCGCGGTACTGCTGAGAATCCCAGGACTGGGCTACCAATCCCCTGGAGCTCGATCGACCTTCTCTTGGAAGGCTGTTCTCGATTTCGGCGAACGTCATGGATGCTCTCATTGCGATCTTAGCAACACCGCCTTGACCCTTCTTCACCTTGATGCCGTGCAGTGTGGGTTGAACGAATTTCTTGGGCATGGGCGGCGCAGACTTCCCAATCTTCGCAGAACTATCCCAACTGGGTCTCTTGGGAGGGCTTCTGCTCCGGACTTTTCGCGCCCGAAGTGGGGATTTTCTGGTTTTTCGAGGTGGACTGGGCGAGTCGAGCATTACCTCATTAATAAAGGAGACACGAAGGGAACTGCCCCGGCTGGATCCCGTCGACCGATGCGACAGACTATTGTCTCGGTCGTCCAGGGAGATATCACATCCGTTTTCGGCTGTCGGATTCGATGGTGCAATTCCATTCGCGAGGCTAATGTTGTGCTGGTGGTGGGATGTTTTCGGACGATGCTCCGTTTCTGTGGCCACCGTTCCACCGTCGACAGGTTCAGCCTCGGGTTGATTCTTTACAACATCCTCTAGGCAGTCTTCGTATGATCCATTCTCGCTGTTATCCTCATACTGGTCTTCTTCTTCTTCTTCTTCTTCTTCAACATTACTCTCGGGTCCAGACAAGGGAACCTTAGCTGCGGTACCTCTATGAATGGGCGGGGGCGAGCAGACATCGCCATTCGTCTCCACAGTAGGACTGTAACCGATGGGACGAGTGCGGACATTGGAGGAAGTCCCGTTGTCTTTTACCGGTTGCCAAGCGCCGTAGGAGGTCCCATTTTCTTTGGCGACAGCGACGGCCGTGGTAGGCCTTGGGCTAGTCGTCTCTGCTGGCTGCCATTCTTTGAGAGAAATGCAATCGTTTCCATCGTCGTCATCGTCATCGTCGTCAGCATTATCTGACTGAGAAATCTTGAACAAAGTCTTACCCAATGGTAGAGGCTGCAGCGGCTTCAGCAGCACGCTATTCTCTACCGCATTCCGCGTCGCTAAAAGCTCCGACTCTTTCTCCATACCCGTAGCAGAAGGAAGACCACCAACCTACGCTCTAAACATGAGAAAGACTTCTCCAAGCATGCGATCACCCTCGTTGGTGGAAAGACCTCGCAGTCGTTTCTTCGTCCAGTTGCCAATTGTCCCGCTTCAATCCAGACAAGGTAATCTATGTTCCGACAAAGGCTCAAGGATACTAGACGAATTCAAAATAATTGACCGAAAAATCCTCCACAGTTTCTAAAACTGTCGTTTAAGTCTTGCCTTGGAATGAACCCTCGTTGGAAAAGTGATGCCGAGGACAAAGACAGGTGTGACACGAAAACTTCGTCACCTCGAATCCGAATACCCAGTTATCGGCTCCCTGTACCTGCGGACAGACGCAAGTCACCACCGTCACCAACAAACTAGCAGGAGCCTTCCCATCTGAGAACAGTATGAGACATACAACCTGATTACAACCATGAACAATCAAACCTCTCGATGCGATTGCAGTGAGTTCGCATAATTTGGATAATTGTAGGAATTCAAAGTCACGGACTATAGCAAGAGTCCTTAGATAAGATCGGCCGAACCTACGATTACAGACATCCACATCTTCACGTAACGAAGCAGGCGACTCATGGCACTGTTTGACGTTGCGGAAGAGTATCGTTTGGATGAATTCTAATAAAACTGAAGCATTTAGTCAATAGCCAAGGTGGGCTTCTGAAATTCTTTAAGAGCGCGGTTTGTATGGAAGTCAATTATACAGAAAGAATGAGAGGAGAATCTACTTCAGCGTAAGCATGTAATTCATAGATACCTTCTTCATATTGCCAACCTAATTCCACACTCACTGGATTGCTATTGTCATAAAACAAATCTGATTTTGAGAAACTGTTGAACAGAAGCAAGGAGGAATCGCCGTCAATTCTTTCGAAAAGTCTAACACTCTTTCATGTACGTTTGAAAAACTCGCAGAAACACGACCACATTGATTTTCTTCAATAACTGCATGAAGTTCAGAACTTCGTATTGAATCTAATAACCAAGAAGAGGCTCCACACATCAAGCTTACAAAGCTTTCCGGAGAAAAGGGTGTGGCATTGAAATCCAAGTTACCACGGTGACACATGAAATCCAAATCATTCAAAAGTCCCGTCTGATTCAATATAGCCACTTCTGATCTTCCTCTAAGGACCACCAAGCAACTCCGAAAACGAACATACTCGGCCTGAAACGAAACTTCGATTAACCAATACCTGCACCTGATCTGGGAACTACATACTCCTCAACCAGATGCCTGAGCCAAGCAATCAGGATCAGACAACTAATGATTCCAAACGCCCCTTAATAAAAATAAAAATAAAAAACGCACAATTCCTGCCTCCACCTTTCGAACCATTACTACACATAATCGATTCCTGCCTGTAACCGGGAGTTTGCAATGAGGCCGGCATTGCGCACTTACCCAAAAGACAAGACCAACGAATCACCTGCCAGATGCCGGCGCCCATAACATTCCGGAGCCGCCGGATACCAACGCGAACACAAGAAACTTGGAATAGAGTTCAAAGACGTGATGTTCGCAAAGCAGCGGCTGGAAGGGTGCAGCAAGAGGATGAAGAACTCAAAGACGCCGGCAGAGACGAGTGGCGAGCGGCTTAAGAGAGAGAGAGAGAGAGAGAGAGAGAGGTAAGGTGAAGAAGGGGAAGGGAGAGGACGATCTATGCAGGCCAGCAGCTGGCACTCGTCCTGCTCTACATGCTGAGCTTGCGGAGCAGCAGCCATTCACGAGGCAGGAGCCATTCAAAACGCTTCTTATTTAAGCTCCGTCGAACTCTCTACACTCCCTGGTTCTCTTCACGGCTGCCCAACGCGGGCAGGACACCTGCCCAACCCCCCAATTCCATCTCGATTACAATAATGCACCCCCCCCCCCCACTAACCCTGCTTAGGTTTCCGTGATTGTCCATCAATTGTTCTGAGAGTAAAGTTCGTGATAAGCCTGCTCCCCGACCCGACCCGACCCGACCCGACCCGCCAAACCACAGTTGGAATCGTCGATCACCGGCTTAGGCATCACCGTCAGATAAACCCTCTGGACTTTTTCCTTTCCTTTTCTTTTCTGTTCTTCCCTCCGATCGCATGTCTTTACTCAGTTTCAACCGAGCACTGCTGCATTGAAGACTAGTCATCAGACCATCCAAACACGGAACCGAAGCAGAGATCGAACACCAGGAGTCATTCACAAGTTACCTATGGAGGCAACCCGATATGCTTCAAAGGGCTCACTCCATGAGAAAAACCAGAGACGAGTTTTCCCGTCGGTTTTCATCACTAGATTGTGGTTGCTCTTCGGCGGAGGAAACCACGTCCATCTGTGCAGAAATCTCACACCAATGTCTGAGCTTGGTAGGGTTTAGGCCGTAGACAAGCCAAACTCCAGTGGAAGTCAAACCTGCAGTGCGTAACAGCAATGAAGATGGCGCAATACCAAAAGCGGGGATCGATAGATATGGATGGTTTCTGTGGCCGGCGTCGGGACTAGGGAGGCCACGCATCGCCAGCGGGCGGAGCCGCTGCTTTATTGCTATTTGTGAGGTGAAGATGGCGACGAACCCACACCGCGCGGTCGTCGCGGCGCTCGCAGCCCTGGCTTGTCATACCCTCTCCGCGTCTGTGAGTAAGCGTGTTTGTGAACCTCGGCTTTCTAATAGTGGCATGGTTGTGTTTTTTTATCATCCTCATCCAATGAAGACGATCATCACGATTTGGCAATGATCTTATTATAACAAAGACCTTAAATGACCAAAAGATTGCCTGTTGCATAGGAAAAAAAAATTGCAGAATAACATTGAAAAAGTTGGTAATTCAATTCAAATTGTAAAATCTTAACCACAGTAGATCAATCTTAGAATAATTTTACTCTATTGTGTCAAAAAAAAAATCAAAATATTTGTATCCTCACACATGTGTAAATAGGCGAGTCTTTTACAAACGGGCTATGGAGAATGTTGGGATTACAAAGGAATTATGGAAAATGTAATGTTTTTATTGGTGGAGCTATTATGTATTGTTTTATTAGGAGAACAAGGAAATTAGTCTATTTAATATGACATTCAATCATTTACTTGCAAATTTGTATCATGCTCCAACTCAGGACTATATAATATGGAATTCTTATGATTGTTGACATAAGAAGTATTAATTATTGCATCATTAAAGAATATTATAAGTACATTGTGACAAAGAAAAATATATATAATCACTATTGAGTATATATTTTTATTAGTTGTTAATTAGGATGTTCATATTTACTGATGCACATTATAAAATAACAATTGAAAAATATTTAAAAAATTATAAGTTACATAAAATAAAAATTATAAATATGTATATATTTATAATACCAATGTTAAAATAATATAACATAACAATTTTTATTTTTTTATTTTTTTATTTTTTTATTTTTTATTTTTAAATTATAGTAGTTATATATGTTAATAAAATATAATCTAGGCATACTTATAAAAAGATAATATATTTAAGTATATACTTAAAAAAATATATAAAAAAAATTAAACATAAATAAAACAAATAAAAAGGCCAAGAAGAGATATATTTATAAATTAGGAAAATACTAGAATTGCTATTGCTAAGGACAAAAAAACTAGAAAGTTTTGAATTTAGATTAGAGTACAAAAAATATATTAGTAAGATTGAGAATAGTTTCAATCTTATTTCCATATGTACTAGCTAACAAGAAGGTCATATGGAAGCTATCTAATGACTATGACTCTTGTGCACCAAGAATCTAACTTACAAGATGCTTCTATAGTGACTTTTTAGAAGTAAGTGTTTTGTAAAGAAATTATATAGTCTATAGATCAAATTTGTATATAAAAATTTTATTAATATTTTTTAAAAAAAATATTATATATTCAATTTATTTCTATCTATTTTTACTTACTTAAGGTGCCAAGTATACATAATATTATCTCCACTTTTAGAAACAAGTTATTTGGAGAGCAATCATATTCTAAATCACTTTACAAAATCTATCAACTATTTTTGTGCAAAGTATA
Source organism: Physcomitrellopsis africana (assembly GCA_036785485.1). NCBI lineage: Eukaryota > Viridiplantae > Streptophyta > Bryopsida > Funariales > Funariaceae > Physcomitrellopsis > Physcomitrellopsis africana. The sequence continues at coordinate 112,400 of JAWRVF010000281.1, forward strand.
AATTACAATTTGAAACAAATATAATTTTTGAGTTTTTAAAATAATAATTTAAAAATAAAATAAAAAATAAAAAAATTACATGTTAACTCTTGTTGTGCTAAAATAAAATCTATACTAAATTTATAAATTTATATAAAATAATTAATTCTTAAATTTAATTCTTTTTATTTAATACATAATATTTAAAGTGCTATAGAGATTGTACATTTATACTATCATCTTTTTTTTTCCTATTTCTAATATTTGAAAAAAAATTACTATGATATTATAAAAAAATCTTATATAGAAGAATTATAATAAAGAAGATCACATAAACAATGTATAAAAATAATAATAAAATTAATGCTTGTAATGCTTCAACATTATTTACTATTATAACTAATATTTAAAATAATTAGTTATAAAGATAAAAAAGATGATAAAAGTTCCTTCAATAACTATTCTATATCAAATAATGTTTTATATTATAAATTATAATAGAGATAAAATAACATCTATTAAAGAACCAAAAATCAATGTTCTTGAAAAAATTGACAATAATAGGTCAAAGTTTTATAGATTTAATAATTAAGTTTAACTTGTATTTAGTTCCAACCACAAAGTTCTCCAATTCCAAAACTTTAAATAAGATTTACTAAAACATTACTTAGTGGACCAACTATATCTTGGTTTTTTAACTCATAGAATAAAAGGACCCAATATTAAATAAGTTATTTGTATCTATAGAAAACTTTTTATTTATATATATATAAATAATATAATATATGTAATAACCACTTAAACTTAGATCTTGTACAAATAATATTATTTTATATTTTAAAATCTTAACAATATATTTTTTAAAACTAAATAAAATTTATTGATCTCTATTTATTTATAAAAATATTACATCTAATATAAAATTTAATACATATATTTTTATAAAAAAATAACTTCAAAAAATTAATATAATATCAAATTAGAGTTGTGGTGAATAATATTTTTGAATCTTAAAGTATTATTTTTGCTTACTCAATACATTATAATTTGTCTTTACAAGTCATTAGTAGAACAACAACTTGAGATAAAAAAATTATAAATTATTAACAGTAGTAAGCACATCTTAAGATTTAAAATATAAATAGAAATGATAGAAATAAGATGGTAGCTAAAATAAATATAAAATATAAATAGTATAATGATTTAATGTACAATAGAAAAACTTTTTAATATATAAAATACAAAAATTATAATTTGTTATTACATAAGAGATTTAAAATCAATCAAAAAATAAAATATCTAATAATATGCTAAGAAAGATATATAATTTATTAAAAAAATATTTATAAAAATTATAAAATAAAATATATGCTTTTTATAAATAAACTTATTATAGTATTTTTACCATCAAATTATGTCTTTCAACAAGTTTTTAAAATATTATAATTATACTAAATAATATATGAACCATTTTTTAAATTAAATTTTTTAATAAAAAAATTCAAATAATAATCTATTTATTTTAAATTTATGTTTTTTAATTTATCTAACTAAATATAATAATAAAAATTATCTTTAGTAATTTTAATTATACTTTTACCAAAAATATTTTTATTCTTTAAAAAAATATTTAATATATTATTTTTTATAGATAAATTAGATGGTATAGTATTTTTAAAATTAGTTTAAATTTGACACACAAAAAAATGAATATTTATATAAAAACTAATTATTTTCAAATATATTTAAAATTTTAATATTTAATTAATTAATAAAACTATTGTAGATTATTATTCAATTGAAGTAGATTTTAGAAAAATAATTTAAAATAATCTTTTCTACAACTAAGATGTAATGTTAAAAAATTAAGTATATAAGTAAAAAATAGATTGAATTCAATAAATTTATTATAATCACTTCTTTTACATCATCTTAGTTACAAATCTACAATTATCTAAACTTATGCATTTATACATATGAAAGTTATTGTTGATAAACAATTGATATTAGAGCAAATTCCACAATATTGAAGCAAATTTATTCTTTCTTCTTCAAAGTCATCAATAAATCCTTCTCAATCGTTATCCACATAGATACTTTACATTGCATCCAAAGTCTAATTAAAAAGCTTTTTTTGAATTTTTTTAAACAAAAAATAATAAATAATATAAAATGAATTAATGATTTTATTGTACATTTCTAACATAAAATCATAATATATAGTTACAATGAGCGAGAAAAAAAAAAAAAAAAAAAAAAAAAAAAAAAAATTGCAATGCACAAACCATTTTTTTAAAATATCCACTACTAGTGACGTTAAAAATTGCACATTGAATTTAGCAAGACTAGATTTTAATCATTAAATTGTATGCCCCTGCCTGAAGGGAGGAATCCATTTTCAAGCATCATATTTTCTCTGCAGATAACCACAAACATGCATGTACAGAGGATTAATTTTGTAGTCAAACATTTAGTTTTGCAACCTTCAGAACTCTCACTCCTGCAATTTGTCACATGTAGAACCTGGTTACATTACAAGTTGAAAATTGTAAATCAGTGCCTCAAGCATTCTAACATTCTGTAAAAAAAATACTCTTCTCAATTTAAATGAATACAAGGAGATCTTACAAAGGTTCAACAATGTAACAAGATGACATGTTCAGTCTCTGTGTTGGGAGTACATTCATGCACTCCCAAAGCTGCAATGTGCTCTGGTGAAATTTTAAAAAAAATCAAATATGAAGAGAAGGCTGTTTCATGCTCTTCAAGGTTATCTGTAAAGAAGGAAATTGGATTGACACAAAAAGGAATGAATACCATCCTGACATGGAAGGGCACTGAGATTTCATATAGTTCTGAAGAATTGCTTAGCAATTTATAACTGCAGCCAGTTTAAGATGTGACTTGACTAAAGTTTCCAGGCCACAATGTAACTCCAAAGTTTCCATATCTTATTTCTGAAATATTTCAATACAACTTCAAATTAAGTCTTTAAAATGAATAATGTGTAATCAAATCCAAACTTAACTTAATTTTTGGCAGATAATGTAATGTCTTTTTATAAAATAGACTAAGACCATCTTCACAATCTGTGCCAAGGTCATTTATATATATATATATATATATATATACATATATATACATACATATATAATGTGTTTTAGAGTTTTAACTTGTAGCTATGTCCCAAATTTTTCTTTTGTGTGACAAACTTTATTAATTGTGTATTCTAAGGATTATAAAATACAACAAGCCATAAGTTCTACAAACTTTGCACAAAGATAAATGTTCCTTCAACCATTGTAAGTCTATTTTATTGATTTTAGTTATTTTTACTTCAAGTATTTTTTTTAAATATTTTATTTTAAAAAATAAAAAAATTGAACTTAAATCATTAAATCAAATTACTTAAAAAGACTTCAAAACTAAATTTTTAGTATATAATTTTATAATATATATATAGATATATATATATATATATATATATAAGAGAATATTAAATTGACCCACCTAAATCTTAAATCTACCCACTTTCAGCAATTGCTACCTTCACCAAAACAATTGTTAATCATTTTCATCATTTGGCATCCTCAAAACTTTTTCTTCTTACCACATCTCTTACCAATTCTTTTTCATGATTCACCAACTTCCCTCTAATGTAAAATCACCAATCTTGCCCGCTCTTCCTCCGAGCCACTCCATTATAGTCTTTACCAAGAGTTCCATTTTCTACCCTTCACCCCCTTGCAAAATCAACATATTATTGGGATTGGTGAGGGAGTGCAAAGCCCTAGGCAATATGAGAAGAGCAGAGTAGAGACATGTGGGTCGATTTAAGTTTGAAGTGGATTGATTAAATTTATATATATATATATATATATATTATAGAAATTAGAAATAAATCTTAAACTTAACATAATAGTTGTTATTTAAAGACATAAACTAGAAGTTTATGGTATTCTTAGATTTTTTCTAATAACATCATTAAAATTATTTATAATTTGAATTTTTGGTTATTAAAGTCAATAATATTAACTTTTAAAACATAAACCATATTAGATTTAAGATAGTAACTATAGCTAAAATAGAAAGTTAATTTTTGAATAGAAGTATAAGAAAGTATTATTAAAAAAATATTATGTAAAAAACAATAGGATTTCAGTTAATTTTATTAGTGTTTGATAATGCACATCAAATATTGCTTCAATACTTGATTGATTTGCTTTGTTTGAGAATTGGTCAACAATAAAATGTCAAAAAAATATAATAGACTTTTAAAATCTAACTCTTAATATTATAAACTAAATTCAAAATAAAAAAAATTCTTTAATGGTCTTACAAACTTAACAATATTAATAAAAAATTTAAAAATATATTCTAACATTTTGTTATATTAAAAAGATACAAGAATAAAAAAAAATATTTAAGTGTATTTGTAATTTATTAAACTACATTGTGCTTTCAAGAATTTATAAATATTATTCAAAGAAAAATTTATTAATAGATAATAATGATTCTATTATTTTGATTTTTGCTTAAGAAGAAATTTCTTTGGTTTTGTTAGATTTATTTGTTGTTGGTCACATGCCAACACTTTTATATTTAAGAACCATATATTTTTACTTATATAATTACCTTAGCAACCCTTCTTGGTTTTTAAACATACAAGTAATACAAAAATCAAATAAATTAATGACATATCTAAACAAATAAGGCATTAATTTAAAAAATAAGACAACATAATATCCTATAATGGTTTGTTTTTATATATGCAATAATCTATTATGCAACTCATTTAAGAAAACATTGGCATTTTCAAAAGAATATATGTCAGCAAAATCTAAGGCATTCTTCTCAATAAAATCCAATTTTCCAATATAAATTAAGTCCAAAGTAGTAAAAATTGTTATTTAGAACCTATCAATAGTTTTAGAAAATTGCTAGGTAGACACATCCTTTACTGCATAGACACCCCCTGTGCCATACATCCCTATATATATACAATAAAACTTGTATTTACACTAAAAAATTTTAGGATAAATTTCCAGTAAAAAATTTGTATGCTATGGCTTATAGCACTTTTTCTTCTTCTTTTTCTTTTTGTTTCTTTTTTTCTTTTTTTAGAAAGTAATAAGATATGGTTCAAACAACATACAATAAAGCAACCAATAAATTTTAAGATTATATTGTTTATATTACAAATCCTACAATTGTAGGATTTAAATCTAATACATTTATTAATCCAAGAGGTATATCATTGAGTTTAAAATGTTCACAACTTGTTTAGAATGTATTTTTTGATTCATTTTTTTAATTCATAAGAACTAAGTCATACACTCCTTAAAGATTAAGGATCAATCTTGATATAGATTTTGTTTTTTCAAGTTGATCAAGACAAAATTGTGAAAATGAATTACAACATTTGTTGTTCTATTGTTGAAGTTTTGATAATTTACATGCCTTAGCAAAGTAATTTTCTTTAAAAAGAGGTATAAGAAAGGGAATGTCGTTATTTTAAAAATTTGTATGAACGAGCTGACTTAAGTGAGTTCAATAAAAAATTGTAAGTGATTTATAGTCGACACTTAAGATGTACAATTATCTGACTCTAAATGACGATAACAATATTTCAAAATTCTTGTGTGTAAATCTTGTGAATTATCGCACATGGTCGTTCATAAAAACTAAGTATGTTTTGACGTGTTTGCAGTGGTCTCTCTAAACAACCAGATATCGTTCGATCATTAAAATCACAAATTAACAAACTAAAAACTCGGGCACTAAACGGCTTGTCGAAGAAGTCATCAATAATATGATCATGTTCCGGGTAGCCACATCATTACCTATGACCCAGACAAAGAAAACTGGTCCCAATTTTTGAATGACCTTGCTTTACATTGATGCCTAAAACAACCCAAGAGTAAAACCTCATGTACATAACTACTACGGAACACCAAGTTCAAATCAAAAGCAAGTCAAGATAAAGAAAATTCTTGGCACATGCTTACAGACTCATGTTTGCACACAATCAAGCAGGTGCAATGAAAATGTCTATTCAAATCGATGAGTATATGCGGCAGGATTTTTCTAGATTTGCCATTCAGACAGCACTGTGTAGACATGTCCCTCCATACACTCAACTTCTACATGGTACCCAGTCAGAAAAAGTCTAAAAATGCTTCAAATCTCAATTCAGCTCGTCAATGAATTCAAAACCTCACGATATTACTGAACAGTAGAGTTAATTTCATGCAGTTCAAATGAATCAGACCCGAAAGTGGAACCACGTCAAGTGACAATTGCAAAATTGAAAATTTACTTTTCCTCGAGAAGGAATGCTGATAACATGTGAGCACCCAATGCCATCACTAACTGCTCCACAGATCCTGACAATAGAACACCCAACACAAGTCGAACTGGTAGAAGTGATATCTTCGTCCGGTACAATGGTTCCTGCATGCAGATGTATGGATACTGTGAGTATTCATGACATACTTAATAGACTAAGTATTATATATAAATCTATAAACAATGAACATATGTGCAACGCTTATTTAACTAGTTGCAACATGATGCAACATCTTGATACAGACTAACTGTGGTGTACCAGTTCAACTTGCACTTAATTCTGGTTATGTTATAAATGGAAAAAAATTCCTCACGTGTATTCATCATGTTTACGACTGTACTTAATGAAGAACTCTTCGATACGACAACCTCAGACCGTCCAAAACTTAAAAAGTCGACGATTTCCTTACCAGTTTAAATGCGGCTAGGATACATGAACACTCTCACTCTGCCACCCTGTACACACATGCCATTACCAGAATAAGCAAAAGTGTTTTTTACAACGTCCAAGAGAAAACATAAGCTAACACAAATACTTAATGGCGCTAAACAATCAACATTTTTAACAAATCCAATAAACATATTTCAGATAAATGATCTAAATATAACACCTTACCCCAATAAGGCGAAAGAATTGCTTAATATCACATACTCTGCCTACCAACTAACAGATATTCTTGGCAGAACAGTTTAAACTGGAAGCTGTAGCGCACAAGTGTTAATGATACCAGGACGTGCCACTACAGTTAGAAGTTTCGTGAATTCTTGCGTCCATTACGAGAAAAGAGGGAATGAGGAATGGTGCAGTTGATGTGAACATCTAACATACCAAAGACGAAGGGGGTAGATTACTCCTAAAGCGGGCACGAACGACTCCACTGCTACCGTGTGACCGCGCCACCTTGCCCCAAATAACCCGGAATTGAGAACCGTTCTTCTTGGTCTTGGCTTTGTAAACGTGAGCTAACCTCTTTCCGAGGTACCAGTTCACTTCCTCCGAGGTGTTCACACCGTCGATCTGAAGGAGAGAAGTGCTAGGGTACTGATTAGACTTCGACCTGCATTCGCATGAATGTCATTCTCAGAATAATAATACTATCGTATTGAAGAAGCGATAATCTGGCTTCACAGCTGGATCAAAATATCATACTGATGGCCCTTTAAATGGACCAAGGAATCTCTATTTCCAATGTACCTATCGATGTAATGCATAGGACAGAATGTGCCAGTTTTTCGCAAAGACAACTCACAAAACTCCATCCAAAAAAGAACAATACTTAATAGCCAACAGCAAGAGCGTTCGTGTGGCATAGTACCTCTTGTAGCCGAGGATAGTGCCCCGAACGTACAACCTGCCACAAAACAAAAAAGACAATGCCAGACCACACGAATCAACAACGCCGACCAAAACAGTCTCTGGGACTCCGCATGAGCTTCAGGATTGCTGGGCACCAACAGAAACTACTCATATGCAGCTCTTCTTCCAAATATCTCTGTGCAAAACCCTTCAAAACTTGCACGAACTCAAACAATCTCCGTAGAGAACACCACCGCGCTCAAATCAAAATACTCGCACGAAACGAAAAGGACAAAAAGAAAAATAAAAATAAGAGATGGGCATCTTAGAGAGTGTACCTAACGCGCTCTCCCTTGCGTTCCACCATGGCTGAAAGTCTCCGAGCTCCGCCGCAGAAGCTTGGTGGGGCAACAGCGATGGCAGAAACTCCTTCGAGAGGACTCAATTAGGGTTTCGGTCTGAGGTTAATTACTCAGGCTTCTCGCGAACGTTTGGGGACACTCTTGTTCCCTGTAAACGTTCCCGTAGCACGGGGTTCGCAGGCTTGTCGTCCTGATGACGAAAACTTACAGACGAAAACTTGCTGGACGAACAGCGTTCATCCAATTTAATGTTCATGTCGAACAGAAGCAATCCATGTACAGACTCTAGGTGTTAGACTTGTCTGTTGTCCTTTCTGTCGTTTTCATTTCAATTCCTGTGAATGATTTTTTATAAGAATCTTAAGATAACGATTAGATTTTCGTGTGGGAATATGTTTTACATTAGACTATATTATGTAATCTTTTGAAATGTGATTCATGATATCTTTGATTATTTTATCTATATAAGTTTTGCATATGTTGATATTTTAAAGCATAACAATCTTTTTTCAAAAACAATGATTCTTTGGTAATTTATCTGAATGAAAAAATAAATTAAAAAAATAAAATCAAGGAAGTTATAGATATTTTCAGAGAAGAAAAATAAATATTTCAGTTAAAAACATAAAACAATTAATTTCAAACATCGATTTTGTGATGGCGTTGTTAGGAAATATTGCTGAGTTATGTTTCACCTTGGTAATGACATTAGAAGAATTGATTTTGAATGATACAATACTGTCTATTGTTACAAATTGGCCATTGCAACACAATTCTTGTATTAGAAGAAAATATTTACTCAAAGGCAAACTTTGGCAACACTGAACATTTTTGAACCACATTTTTATAATGACACAAGAAAGGCCATTATAAAAAGTCATGTTTGATCAAAAAAAGATACAGAGATAAGAAGGTTGGAGGAAATATGGAAATAAAAAATATAAAAAATATAAATATAAAAATCACAGTAATTTTTAAATTCATAAACAATAAGAATTTAAACAATTGATACTTCTTATTCTCATCATTATTCATTACTACTAATGATAAAAATATAAAAATATAAAATAGTATAAATATTTATTTATGTCTACTACGACACATGACCCCGATATATATATATATATATATATATTCTCTTGTGATAAAATCTAATCATTTAACCTTAAATTTATTTAGAAGATGGTGTAATACTTGCCATAAATGTAAAGAAAAAATCCTCTTAATTTCTAAACAAGGTTTTAAATATTATCCATGACATTCTACATGTGAAAAGACTGACTAATCAATTATCCTTACATTAGAAAATAGCAATTTACCATTATAAAATTAATCTTAAGAAAATATCTCCATCAATGGTGTGAGATAGGGCTATTATACAACCAATTGGATTATTATAAAGATACAAAGAAGACTTCTTTTTTCTTTGAATATTTGAACAAAAGGTGGTATCTGTGCAACAAGAGTTTTGGAACACCAAGACTAATATTGCTAATATTGCTAATGTTGTGGTTTTTGAAACACCACCCTTGTGGTGCGACCACAGTTGATAATTGTCACATGTCAACTATTATCTTTAAATTTAGAAAACAGCTATTAGAACGTGTTAAAGAGACAAGTGTAATTACCCAGCTTAAACACAAATATCTTTAATTACTCTTTGTATAAATTAAATGTTACTTAATCTCACAAATTGGATAACCTGGTAGGACAACTAACAAAATCTCTGGAGGATGTTACCATTGGACTTTGCAACATGCTTTATATTATCATACTTTTGTTGAAATATTTTTGCACAATCCAAAAAAATTGGAAATGAATAGATAAGTATAAAAAATAAAAAATAAAAAAGGTTTCATACTTGCCACTGTATCAATAAAATTTAGACAAAGTTCTACTTGTGTATATTACAATAAAGTTATAATTTATATAACTCAACTCTAATTTGGTGGCTACTTTGGAGTAAAAACTTTATGTATGTACATGTATAAATCATGTTCTTAATATATGTATTCATTTATTTTTTTAAAGGAAGAATGTGACTAATTTCCATTTTGTTTAAATAAAAAAATTCAGAAAAAAAAATCTACCAATATATCCATATATGTATTTTATCGATTATAACTTTATGAAAATATAGAACTGTTTTAATCCAAAATTAATGTTCTATAAAAATACATCTCAAGAAACTTGTTATTCAATTAAATAATCTAAAATAAATATAAATTTTGAATTAAATTAAATTAAACAAATAATATTACAAGATTTTATACATTATGACAAGGTAAGCTTTTCAACAAAAAATATGTATATACATAATATAAGAATGGCTTGAAACACTAAATATGTCGAAACTATACTTGTATAATTGAAGTAGAAGAAGTAGATTTTAAATAATGTGTGAATTCTTTGATTGCAATGGTGAGTCTTATCAATTTTTTGTTTTTTTGTATTATAAAAGAGTTGTATACTAATAAGGATATTGAATTTATTAACTAAATTTCTACAAACTCATATGATTGTGCATTCAGATTGTATTTTCTGAAATTGAAAGTGTCAAACATGATAACAAGATGAGTACTTGAAAAGAATTTGAAGTTAACTATGTATATGTTTTCTTTATATGAACTAAACTCAAACCAGTAGAGATGAACATTGCTTGGTTACAATTTTGCATCTTAATTCTATAATGTATGTGAATAAAAGTTTAATTCAAATTTTTTATTAATGGTTTGATGATATGTGATAATGTCGTGATGTGTTGTGTAATTTATAGATATGATCAAAATTTAAGGTTTCTTAAGCCTGCATTCTTTTGTCTTCAAATTTATTTTTTGATTAAATTGTTTTGAAGAAAAAAATGATTTGAATAATCAACAAAAAAAAAATTGAATCATTAAGGATCAACAAAAAGTATCTTTTTTTCTCTTTATACATATAATTTTCAACACATCTTTTTGTGGTTTATTATCCTTACCATTAATAAACAAATGAGTATTGCTTGCATTGTAAGATCAAGCTCGTTCCTTCAACAATTATATAACTTAATATGGTTTTGAATGATTGAGATTTGCTTGTGCAAAGTTATGCAAACAATTTTTTATTTTTGATTTTTATACAAGGGAAAATTGTCTTTTTAAAATATATATATATATATATATATATATATACATATATATTTTCCAATACTGAAGATAGATATTTAAATTGATTATAATATGAATAATAAGAATATGATTTCACACCAACAAAATGGTAATAACTCAGTTAATTAACTATGCTTGAACGAAACATTCTAAAATTAATGTTTGAAATTTAGAAATTATTAAATAAGTATATTTACGGCATCAATCAGGATTATAAATATACATATATATACACACTGGATAATGTAATCTTATGTGAATAATATTAAAAAAATCAGATGAAGCAATGTCCCCACCCACCAACCAACCAACCAACATCGTCACAGTGCTGACGTGGCAAGTCAGCCCACAGTCTGCAACCGTTGAACGAGCAGAAAATGTCGGTAAGGATGAACGCAGACATCCAAATTTACACAATGGCATAAAGTGGGCGGAGGGGACAAGTTGAGAATCGCTCGCTGTGAGGTGGAGAGACGGACAGACTCTCACTCCAGTCCCCCATCGCAAAGGGACCAAGCCCCCCTCTCGCCATCACCACACCCTTCCCCACACTCTTCCTCTCCTGCCTTCAGGTCCCTCAGGTCCCGTCGCATGCCTGCTGATCGCTCCGTCTCGCTCTCCCCTTTCGGCAGAACCACGCTGCGCTCGAATCGGCGTTTTGACGCCGGTGCGAGGTTTGTCATGATCGTTCCTGTTCCTTTTATCACCCTTCGGCTTGTTGTCGGTTGCCTCGACGCGCGGTCCGTTCATGGCGTAGGAAATATCTCCCCCGTCCTGAATCAATCGGTTTCGCCCGTGGTTGATTTCTGTCTGTGTTTATTCGACTTCACGGTATGACCGACTGTGGAACGTGAGTCGACACTGTGTAGCGTGTCGTGTACACTTCCGCTGTCTGAGTTGGATTCGGTAATTGCCGGCTTTGTACGTTGGTCTTGGTTTAGGTCGAGTGCATGCAATTCCGGAGTTGCATTGGTGTTGGAGCGAGGACGGAGTTTTGGTTTGATGTGGCCGTGGAGTGGTGTTCTTGGCGAGAGACACGTCGGCCGTTCTGAAATGGTAGTATTTTGCGGTATTTTTGGGAGAGGATGCATTGGTATGTAGGATGAATGGACGGGGGGACGGAGATTGGGAATTTTTCCGACCAGGTTTGTGTGCTCCGAGCGAGTAATCAGGATTTTCTACGGATGAAGAGTGCTGAAAGTGCTTGCACTGTAGTCTTGTCTGTATGGTCTGTTTCTGTGCGTTCAACCCGAGGTTCTGCAGACTAGCTAATGGATTGGTGACAGTTTTGAGTATCTAGTTCAACATTGTCTCAGACTTGGTTACAGGATCCCTGGACTTGGAGGTTCTTGGTGGTTCTTAGTCTTTAGTCTTTAGGCGTAGTTCAGTTCTTGTTGGTGGTTAAGCCCTGTCATTATCCGATTGCCCGTATCTGTTGTTTGGGTGGCTGCGTGATATGTGATAAGCACATCCCTGAATTGTTGGTTGTGCGCATGTGGCAAGAATTTGAAGCAATTAAACAGCACTGCTTTGTCTTGGTTCATTCGGAGCCATGTATAGCAGAGTGGGAAAATAAAAGTTTTAGCGCTTCATGCTAACTTTTACTTCTTACTTTAGTCTTTTAATTCTCACGGATTTTGTTTAGGCAGTGTTAGAGTTAAACCTAATACTTGCATGTCCGATTTTTTTCCAGCAGGATTAGAGGTAAATGAGATCACTCAGCAAGGAGATACCTTATGGAAATTTTTCCTTCTCAGCAATTCAACAGGACGTAGTTATTGGTTGATCATGGCTGACGACAGGATGGATTACGACAGTGATTATGAAGGCACAGAGTCCGAGGATGATTATGTTGGAGATGATGAAGATTGCTCTGGATATGGAGACGACGAGGAGATTTTGGTTCAAAATGAAACATCAGCTACTAGTCACAAGGTGTTGCTTTGGCATTGAACTCATTCTTTCCATACTAAGCCTTTGTTGTGTTCAATTGAATGTGCACAAGCAATGTCTTCGTATGGAATAGTCATGTGTGTTGCCACCTAAGTGTGTTTAGCCGGGTGCATTTGATGTGTTATACCTGAGGTGAACTCAGTACTTGGGGGTTGGTGCTCGCTCTGAGTATGTTTCATGAGCACTTCGTCAGGGGTTTGAGTGCAATGTTTGCAGGAGGATATTTCTTCGTAATCGTTCGCACTTTTAGTTGTGATAAATTAAGAATTAGGTCTTTATGATGCGTATAGCTCTGCGCACCTCACCTGGTCACATACTTTTAGAGCAGCATTTATGAAATTGCAATGCGAGTGTGAAAGGGCAGTGCAATTCAATGCAATGTATGCATAGCAGATGATCATGTGCGTTGAGTATTACAGATACTTCCAGCTACTCAAGTAGGGTAACAATTATAGGTTTTCATCTTTAGCCACTTTCTGTTGTTTATGCTTTTGATCTGATATCTGCCGACCTTTTCTTTTTTCAGGTCATCACAAGGCAGTCTCTTCTCGCGGCACAGGTTGGTGTTTTCTGTATATAGGTTTTTATTTTATTTTACATTATATACATATTTTTTGAAATATATTTATTACATTTCTTCTTTTGGAGAACAACCATGTATGCTTGTCCAGCCACTACCAGAGCTTCAATTGCATACTTGGTATGGCTATTTGTACCAGTGTCTTGTCTCAAACAGTACTGCATTTTTTGGTCATGTCGTCTATGACTTGTAAAGATATTCAGAATTAAATTGCGCTGGTATCTATTGTGCATTAGCCCATAGATACTTTGTAACTTTTTTTTTTTTTTTTTTTTTTTTTCTCTCTCTCTTTTATTTTATTTCGTTTATTATTCATGCTTTTTTGGTTTCTCCTTCTCACGGATTTTCGTGGGTGCTGTCAACAGAGTGAGGATCTGAGAAAAGTTAAGGAAATTCTGGCATTAAGTTCACGCCATGCACGTGCATTGCTCATACATTATCGGTGGAATTTAGAAAATCTGTTAAGTGCCGCTGTGGAAAAGGGTTATGCTCCAGTTTTCTTAGAAGCTGGTTTACCACCACCTGAGACGGAGTCTGTTGTGCCTGTTGCCGATGATCCAAGCGAGCGTGTTGATTGTGGAACATGTCTAGAAGACGTGTCAGTGAGTGCAGCCACACGAATGGATTGTGGACATGCCTTTTGCAATGAATGTAAGGACCTATCATCGGATTTCACTTGTTTCTGTAAACTCGGTTGTTAAATAGAAATGAATGTTCTCAGAGGCAAGATTCGTCTTCGTTTGATTGTCTGTGGAGCTGAGATTCTGACGCATTTTTACATTCAGGTTGGACAAAATACTTCATTATCAAAATAAAGGATGGTCAGAGTCGACGAGTAACGTGTATGTCGCACCAGTGTGGTGCGATCTGCGACGAAGACAAAGTACGGGAGCTGGTGGGCGCACAAGACCCGGAGTCAGTTGAGCGCTATGAGCGGTTTCTTTTGGAGTCTTACATTGAAGACAATTCTAAAGTGAAATGGTGTCCCAGTGTTCCTCATTGTGGCAATGCTATTCGATTGGAGGGGGATCCTTTCTGTGAGATCGAGTGTACATGTGGGCAGCAATTCTGCTTCAACTGCATGGCTGAACCTCACTCTCCGTGCTCTTGTCACATGTGGGCTTCGTGGGACAAGAAGTGCAATGATGAATCCGAGACAGTAAATTGGCTCACCGTCCACACCAAACCTTGTCCGAAGTGCCACAAACCAGTGGAGAAAAATGGTGGTTGTAATCTTGTCAGCTGTATTTGCGGCCAGGCCTTCTGGTAAGCCTTTCGCCTGTTTCTACTTTGTGAGCGTTCATATTCTAACACTATAGTTTAACAAAATTACAAGCTGACTAACGCTTCTCATGTAAGCTTGCAGTTGGCTATGTGGAGCAGCAACTGGTCGAGAACACAATTGGAATAGCATCGAGGGGCACAGCTGTGGTCGTTTTAAGGATGAGAAAGAGAAAGAGGCTGCAAAAGCACAACGTGACTTGAAACGATACATTCACTACCACTCGCGTTGGAAAGGACACCTGGATTCTTTAAAGTTAGAACAGAAACAGGAAGAAGCTGTTAAAGAGAAGATCATTAGATTAGAAGAAAGTCAGTGTCAAGTGAAAGATTACAGCTGGCTTACTGCCGGCATGCAGAGGCTGTTTCATGCCCGCCGGGCTCTCTCCTACTCATTTGCATTCGCCTACTTCATGTTTGGAAATGATAGTTTCAAGGACGATATCTCTGAAGAACAGAATGCTATTAATCAAAATTTGTTCGAGGATCAGCAGCAGAAGTTGGAGGAAACTGTGGAGCGCTTGTCTAAGCTCGTGAAGACGGTGGAGACACCTTTGGATGATGATGATGACAATTATGTGCAGGATATTCGTCTGCAAGTTATAAATTTTACCACTTTGACTGACGGTCTGTGCAGGCGCATGTACGTTTTAATCTCACAAGTTTCCTCGTCGTTTTAGGAACTCTAAACCTTACATCGTTGGCGTGCTTTAGTCTTAAACTATATTTCCTGTCTGCTTTTGAAGCATGCAAGTTGCTTTTTAGAGTTGTTCAAATTATCTGGGGGTTTTTACTGATGTGAAAAGAACTAAGAGTCTTTATGAACATGCTGTTTTTCGTTTTGCATTTGTAATTTCTTCAGAAATGATGCAGGCGAAATGAATATTGTCCTCTTAATCAAGCTGCCATACCCCTGACTTAGTTGCATGTGGTATCCGTCACAGGTATGAGGTGATAGAGAATGATCTCCTAGGTTCTTTACAGCTCGCCACGCATCACATTGCCCCTTACAAGACTGGTGGTGCAGAAAAAGCCTCTGAAATTTCTGCGGAACCTGAAATTTCACATCCTGACGGGACCCAAGTTGTGAATTCCGAGTCCAGGTCCAAGACAGATCGTCCACGTGTTGCAAATGGTGAGTGGATTCAGATGCAAGCAAGTGTATATAGAAATCTTATAGCTGTAATTTAGCCAGCTCTAGTTTAGTGAAAACAGACATGATACAGAAGTGGCCCTTCACCTAGTTTTAATCGTACAGTTGTAGACGTTTAGAAATATAAGACCTATGCGTATTAAAAAATATTCAACAGGATGCTGCAACTCTCCCGTTTCATATGGTGACAACTGAAGTTGGTAACACCCTATCTTAGTTGGAAACACCTCATCTTACAATATAAGTGGATACAATTAAATTGAATATACATTGAATTGGATAACATTATGTTCTGAAGTAACCTGAGTGAGTTTAACTTGGAAAAGGTAGTCAAACTCCAGAACGAATGGTGTTTCTTTATTTTTAACCAATAGAAAATGATTTATCTCTTCCATTGAATTATCTATTGGTTAATTTTGAAGAAACACCATTCATTTTGAAATTTATAATACTACAACTTGAAAATCAAGCCTGTCTTCAATTGTTTGATTAACTCTGTTTTTCCTTGCTAGCCTTGTTTGAACTCATTAAAACTCTGTAAATGCTAATAATTTTCAGCCCTATGTTATGTTTTTAGGTTTTGTTTATTTATTTTTCCTCTTTGAACATGTTATGGAAGTTTAATTTTAGAATTGCTCATTTTTCAGGAATTGTAAACTATGTCGGTTCAGAAATTGGAGGCCAGCTTGAGGTGGAAGCTTGCTGGGAAATACACAATACAGATCAAGTTCACAAAAGATCGCACTTTGACCCCAGTTCACCAAGAATCTGCAAACGGCTTGGTAAAGAACTGTCTGTTTCCGGACCATCAGTAGTGCGAGAAGCAGGAAAGATTTTCGGGTCAACATCAAAAACTGTAATTGATAAGGATGCAGTGTTAGATTCTGTTCCCAGTTCTAGCTTTTCTTTAGCGTTATGGGATGGGATGGACACTACAGCTCTTGACAGCATGTATGTGCCTAGTCAAGAAAGATTAATTCCTTTGGACAGGATGCACTGGGGAAACAAAAATTTGAATGTTTCACCCACTGATGAAGGTGATGACCAAAAGGAATTGTTGCATCGACACAGTGAATCAACCGACTGGCAATATGAGCTTATGAATTCGAGGGCTGGAGTTTCCACGTGCTCCAGTAACTTCGATTCCCATGGAGGCATTCGGGAATTTAATATCAATCGGAGGTTCATCTCTATCTATGCCTCTCTACTGAAGTGAAAACGAATCAGATCTATTTAATTCCTTTTTTATGAGTATCACCTTTCACATTCGTTCGGATATTGGGATTAGCTAAGCCAGGTTGGGCAGATAGTAGCTGCCAGTTGAATGGCACTTGTATTATGACTTGTTTGGTTCACTTGTTTGGTTTATTTGGTCGAGGAAATGCTTGTGCTATCAGCTTCGTAAATTTGTAGGAGTTCTGAAAGGTAGTTATTACTTCGAAAAGAGTTGCAATAAAACAGTGTAAAATTGTAAGTTGCTGCTTTTGACACGGATTTCTAGGTTCTCAAAGTTGGTTAGATAGTTATATAGGGGCTCACTTTGCAACGTGTTGATCTGAATTCGTGTTTGCGTTTGTTCGCAGGCCGTGGCATGATACGTGATGCTGCAATATAATTTTCGGGGAACTAATGAAAGGCAAGGCTTTTATTTGAGAAGCTTGGATGAGAAGGTTTAGTGTTATCTCGAGTTTAGGGCACGCTGAAGCCTTGTTGTTCCGCTACAGCCTCAATTCTCGTGCTTCAGGGACCAACTTCCTCCATCATGCGTTTGAGGACATAGTTCATCTTGAGGACCACTTGGAATGGGGTCGATGAAGGCATTGTCTCTCGTCCAAGACTGACCAATCTTGAAATAATTGGGTTGCCTTGTTAGTTAATCACAAGGATGGTACTAAGCAGCTCATGCCCCTCCATTGCCGCCCATGACTGCGGGCTGCATGCGCTTGGGTATCTTTCTGCCTAAAGTATGATCACAAAATGATGTCTGACTTGTAAAATACTTGTTTATTTCGGACCTTTGAGGGTGCAAGTAGCTTAGCTTTTTCCAATGGTTATGGGAAATTAGCTCGTTGAAGTCTAGGCAGAGTGGCTGTACTTGCCATATGATAGGTACTTCGCTGTTTTACCGGTACGTGCTTCGGAAAACTTGCGGTTATTGCGGTTTTTATGACCCAACTGCACTCTGCCTATTTCCAGCAGACTCCAAGACTTAATTACCTCGCAAGAGCAGGTAATTTTCCTTACGACATGATTCTCGTAAGGTGTTCTGTCAACCAGCAAAAGGAACGCCATAGTTTCGACACAGTTTACTCAGATTTCAAACTTTCTTTTGTCAACTGGTGAGTTGCTACAAAGTGGCTGTACTGTTGACGAAATTCAACGCTCTATCTGGAGGACTGAATGCGCTGGGGTGTGCCAACCCACTCGGATAGAATTGGAGAATGAGCGTTTTCTTTTCTCATTCGGAGTGTCGTTTCTCTAGTCTTGAATACCACAAAACTAGATGGTCTATTAATAGTACGCTCGTGTTTTGATAATGCCATTCTGTGTACTATCTATTCCTGTTGTCTACGTCTAAAAGTGTGTGTTCCTGTGTTTTCTCATTGTGATGGATTTAGGGGTTAGGAGCAACTTAGGACTGTAGAATGTGTTTTGGAACCAAAGGTCACAATGCTCAAGTTCTGTGAAATGTGGATATTGTTTCACTGATGCGTATTTATTGATTCATGTTGTTGGTTTGGTGCACACGCATGCATGCTGTGAAACACTTCGTTGGTAAAAACTTGAAAAATGATCGAATTTATCAGAAATGTTGCTCACATGATGGAATTATATTACAGTTATAAGCACTCTTTTTGTGGTTTACATGTGTAAGAAAAAACAAAAAAACAAAATAAATAAATAAATAAATATATATATATATATATATATATGCTTACTCTATTAGAACTAAATGTTTTCTGCATGTACTTTGTAGAAAAGTTCTGATTTTGATAGTGTTAAGTTGTTCATTTAATGTATTTCTTCTGTTTAAATGAATGTAGATGAAAAAAATGTACATTAAAGTAGATTTCTAATTCTGATACATCCTATATATTAAGGTTGAAAATTGTGTATGAATTAAAATTTAATTCTGAATGACAAATCTTTAAAAAAATCAACATTTTATATAAATGAGGCTTTCTCATTTTCAATACATTTTCTAAATTCACAAAGTATTTGCATCTTTGTTCATATTCACAATTATATGCATGAGCCTAATCATATATAAAATAACATTGTTTTATTATTATATGCAAAATTAGTACAAATTTCCAAAAATAAGTTTAGTAACTACTGTACTTTAGTTGTACATGACATATTTGTAATCATATAATTAATTTAATTTTATAGAGAATGTTGTAATTGTTATGCTTTTTGTCATTTTAAAATTTTCTCTTGTTTTTACTGAATATTATAGTTTTTAAATATATGTTGTATATGTTTATTCTTTTTTTGTATTAAATAATTAATTTTGGCATTAGATTCCAATTGTATTTTAATATGTATATTTTTAAATTTTAAATTTTATTAGACTATGTTTAATAATATTTAATAAAATTATGGTGAGTTTATTCAAGTTATATTTGTATACATGTTTGTCTCTATATATAAATATATATATATATATATATATATATATATAATTTATTTATTTAAATATAAAAATTATTATATATGGAGATATTATTTTTGTATACATATAACACATACTATAAATTATAGCACTTTGAGTTTCAAATATACCATGTACTTTATTAAAAAAATTAAAAAAAATATTTTAGTATAATTTATAAATTTATTTAAAATAAATATTATTCATTTAAAAACAATGAATTACAAGAATATTAAAATGAACAACAATGAAAATAATAAAAATTTATTACATTTTTGTAAAACAAATACCAACTTTTTTGTCTTTTTTATCTTAATATTTGTCAATTGCAAGTTACTACTATTCATCTTCAATTAATGTAATAGAAGATATTAAAGTCTTACAGCCTATGTATTTTAAAGCATAAACATATTCTATACATTTTAAAAAAAATACCAAATACATTATATGAAATGTAAGACCAAACATAATATATTGCCTACTACTATAATGCTTTAATATCAAATACTTAATATACTCTTATTTTTCTTTGTTATATATTTTTTGCATAATATAATCTATTTTGTATGTCAACATCTATATTTCTATGATTTTGAATACTACTCCATGCATCTTGTGTATTATTCTACATTTTATTGTAGTAATCTTAGAATAACACATTGTGCAAAATACAACACACCTTCATCTAATGCATTGCATGCATATTATCTTTATGATTTCAAAATTGGATAAATAAACCTCAAAGATTTTAAAAGCATTCCTTCAACATATCAATAAAGTATTTTATTTTCACCCATATAGTTACTTGAGTATTGTTAAATAAGGCAATTTCATTTCTTGAAGAATAAGAATGCTTGTATGGTCTAATGCTAATAGAGGATAATACAAAAACATTATAAAAAATATGATTGTCATGTATTGATGTAAAAAAATCAATATGAATATATAATATTCTTTCAATATTATTATACACTATAATAGTAATTATAGTATAGAATTGCTTCCTACAATAGTAATCCTTACCATGTTGGATAGGCATTTAAAGAAGTTCAATATATGTACCATCTACAATGCCAACTATCCATAGAAATCTACTAACATTTTTGAAATCAATTGCAATTGAACATTGTTCTATTGTAGTAGACCATTGTACAAGTTAATTTTTTAATGATAAAATCGTAATTATAATGTAATTTATAAACATTGTTAAAATTCTTACACTAATTCCAAATAACTTTGTAATGCATTGTCGCAAAGTACTATTGTTATATTGTTCAAATCTAAAAATGCTATAGCTAACTAAAATTTGATTACAAATTATTTATCATTATTATAGTTGTTAGAAAAAATAGAATGGTATTTATATGCCTATGGGAAGACTTTAAAGATAGTTGCAAGTGTTCATGAAATTGCTCTTTAGATCAAGAATTAAAGATTGATAATTTAAAAATATTTTTAGGCAAATAAGACCTTAGTGTAATATATATGTTGTGCACTATAAATGGATATAATAAAATAATACATTAAAATAAATTATCATCATCCTCAATTTCCAAATCATGTAAAAAAATCATTGACATCTTTTAACATAATATCATTATTGGCACCTTATATAAAATTATAATATTTCTTTGAAGTTGAATCAAAGAGGTTGATATTGTCTTTTGCTAATTCAAAATCATCAACTTCAAATGCATTTCAAAGACATTGGAGTAGCAAGACATTCTTACAAAATTATAATAAGACTGCTCTTTATAAAACTTACAATATATTTGTAATAATTTTCTAAGTTTCTAAACTTGTAGAATAAAATAAGTTGTAATTATAAATAGAAACTTTGGTTAATATAGAAATATCCATTATAATAAAGCAAGATCCAAATATTATTAGAAAATCAAATACATGCTATAATATATATTATTTCTAAAAATTAAAAGATGTTGGAATTGAATGTATAAGAAGAAAATAATTTTAATAAAGATGAACTTTAATTTTTGTAATATACCAATAGTAGACTTTGTAAAATATTCAATACTTTATTGAAGATGATATAATCTAGAGTAATTTGCACATTCCATACAACTTAGTTTAGGATTCACTTGGTGCCAAAAATCACTCACATTTTTAATTAAGAACATTAATGTTTTAGCATCATTCACATATATAATAGTTCTAATGTAATCTTGGAAGATAAAGTTGTATAAATTCAATTGGATTATATTGCCATATGTCAATTACAATGACTTGTTATAGTATAGTTCTTATAGAATCTCCAAGTCTTTATTTTTGCTATAAAGCAAAGTTATTCTATATTTTCAAAATCTACCGAAGATAATACACATATTTTTACTTAGACAACATGTGTTCAAAAACTTATATTTAAAAATTTATAAATGATGTTTATTTTATTTTATTTTATTTTATTTTTAATAATAATCAATATGCTAGTTTGTGTGTAGTAAAATAAATAAATGGTATAATAAGTGGAATTTGATTATTGATATAGCATTGAATAATATTCCACTTGTATTTTTAAATCTCATCACTGATATTACAATTTGACATAGATGGCATATTTCAAATGCTATTAAATTTATAAAGATATAAGTCTTTTATAGTCATGAAAAAAACATATTCATTCAATGGTTGTTTAGAAAGACAAATAATTATAATATATTCATAGTTAGAAGCATTACTAATCAATTTGTTGTGTTCTTTGCAAAGACTTATCTTGGTATGATCATAAAGGTTTGTTGATTGCTTTTTCTTCACAAAAATGAGCAATACTTTGGAAGATGACACACATTGTAATAGATGCCTATATTACTTAAGTAGACAAAAATAAATAGAAGTAAATAGTAGTAGGTAAAATATATTAGTTAGATTATATTTTTTTAAAGAAACTTCAAGGAATTTTATTAAATACAAATTAGATCTTTAAATTATTAAAAATATGCCAAATGGCTATTAAAAATTGTCCTTCAATTTTCCTACTTTTAAAAAGCTGCATTGGAAGTAATCTACAACTTAATGCTTAGGCCACAAGTTTCATGGTTCTTAGAAAGCTTCTACAAGGCCCTCTTAGTAGCTAGTAAATATAGACATAAGAGTGAAGCCATTTTCAATCTTATCAATGGCTTTCTTATATTTTGATCTAAATTTAAGATTATTTAGTTTCTATATATTTGTCAATAGTCACTCTAGTTCTTTTTTATCTTATATCTATGCCTTTTCTCTTCACTTAATTTCTTCTTCAATGATATATGAATGTATTGTCTTTTGAATTTCATCTAAATTTATATCCTTGACACTTACATCTAGTTCATCTTTCAAAGAAACAAGACTTTGTATCAATTTGAAACTTGCAATGATTCAT
The DNA here is from genome assembly GCA_036785485.1 of Physcomitrellopsis africana. Classification (NCBI taxonomy): domain Eukaryota; kingdom Viridiplantae; phylum Streptophyta; class Bryopsida; order Funariales; family Funariaceae; genus Physcomitrellopsis; species Physcomitrellopsis africana. The sequence goes on from JAWRVF010000281.1 coordinate 135,530, forward strand.
CCAAGACAGCGCTGTCGGGATAGAGAGAATCTGCCTCAAGAAAGCGCTGGGCTTCTGGCTGCCACTAATTACTCAAGCAAGATTCAAGTATAATAAAAACCCCCAATTTTATATAAAGGAGATCTCCATAGGGCTATTACACCCGATACACAAGCCTAATTTCCTCAAACCACTCAAAACATAACAAAATACTCTAGACCTTCATTCTCCCGTAGGAAGGGAATTTTTCCCGTACTTCAATAATCCATAACTTTTAATCCAACCGTCCAAAACTACTCCAGATTTACATGAAGTACTGATATATTCTTCACAACTACCACCACAAATTTCAACTATTGATTCATTATTGATCTTTAGATATCGCCAAAACCCTAGCAGTAGCTTTAAACCCTTGTTTACAAACACCCGTGTACTAAATTCTTCATATCTCACAATCTAAGAGTCCAAATGCTATGAAACTTTGATGTATAGCTTCTTAGAACAATAATACACCTTCTTGGAAATTTTGAGACAAAAATTCGTCCAAAAACTTAAGATATGGCAAACCCCATCACCTCAACAAAACGGTCTACTTACTGCCTTGGAATTCAATCTGTTGTCTTTGACTCCCAATAACTCCTTTTCCAAAACTCCAAATGTAGTAATTTTTCCACATCAGGTGTAGAACTTGAAATCTCCTCTCTAGCTGCACTGTCCGATCTCCAAAAACCTCCGTACAACTCCGCGAAATCCCAAAAGAGTGACAATATGTATGAAATCCACTCTTTAACTTTGAACAAGTATAACTTCTTCACCCTAACTCCAAATTGCCTAAAATTTCCTCTCAAACTATACCCAAAATCCTAAACTTTACAACCCTACCTCTGAAATTGCAAATCCCCCTTTTGAAGTCGCCGAAAATCCCTGTTAAGGTCGCGGGCAGCCTCCTCAAAGCCCATTGGGCATGGTATTCGACCAATAGGGATGAAGTTCCCTATTCCTTGCCTTCATCCGACCATGGCTTGATTTCATCCCTCCCAATTAGCCTCTTACTAGCTTAAATTTTCATCCTTAAGTCCCCACCTTCTCTCAAGGCTTCATACTAAACATTTAGATCTTATAATTTTTAAATACCATAACTAAATAGGTAAAATAAAATAAAATAAAGTTTCTTCTATCAACCATTTTTAATTTAATTTACTAACCATTCTAACACATATCTAAATCTATAAACATATTAGGCATTTTGAGTGGATTTTACATACTGTAAGCAATTACGGTACGACAGCGCTTATATACAACTGCCTTTGACTTAAATAATAATCACATTTAAACAATTGTTAGTCTTGCAAGTCATTCATCTTAATTCTTGTAAAGTTTATAAGCTCATAAATTTTAAATATTAATTCTAAACTTTCTCTTTTAAATGCACCATACTTGCAAGCCGTTGTAACCTTATTACAGTAAGAATCCACATGGATCTTATTATATAAATTATTTTCAATATGTAAAAATAAAAAATAGTCAATAAATCACTTCATTGATTTTCATTGCTATTATAAATAAGTAACTAGGTATATGCTCAACAAGTAGTAGGTACTATAATACAAGCAAAATTGAAGCAAGATGCTAGATGAGAGGCAATTACAAACACATTGCATATTAAATCTAATCCTATAGGATAAAATTCTAAATATAAGTAATTTCGTATTATAATATAGTTATAAGATGAAAGAATAAAAATAGATATTATAGAGAAGCTTAATTAAAGATTAAATAACAAAATTACTTTAAAAAATATAGATTAAAAAAAAAAAGTAATAAAAAAATTTAATATTAATACATATATATATATATATATATATAAAGGCTTCTACTTATTTTGTATAGCCATAAGCAAGAAAAAATAAAGAAGATTAGCAAAATATTACTATAAGCATCTTTAGATCAAAATAAAGAGTAGTTTTTTCATAAAAATTACCTAAAAAAACTTTGGATTGATACCCAAAGAGGACCAATTGTGAACTATGATCAAAACCAAAATCCAAGGCACAAAATTATGCACTTATAGTAGATAGAGAGTTCTTTTGTTGACCAGAGTGGGATTTGAGAACAAACTCAATAGGATTTTTTTGAGCATTGGTTTCAAGGTTTTTAGATTTATAATGATTTTGTGAGAGCTATGTAAAGTCAAGGTTCTATTTATATGATTCTAGTTGTTGATAAATAAAATAGGTTTATAATTTGGAGTATATTGAGATTTCCACAATAGATCTACATATAAAAATTTGAGAATTTGTGAATATAGTTGTGTTAAATATCTGGTGAACTTGAGCTTAATTCAACAGTTGGATCAAAAATTATTGAAATTTAAGTGAGTTAGGATCTCAAAAATTAGATTTTGAGGGTCAATGAGGGTTTCTATGATTTTGAACAATCTACTAGTTAGATTGGAATGATTCTTTTTTGAGCTGGTAGTTAACTTAGTTTTCAACATTTTTATAAAATTTTAAAATATATAAACAATGTAAAAAAGAGATATTAATGATGGAAGATTGACATCAAGGTTGGAGAATGAGAATGACCGACTTCGAAGAGGATTAGGAGCTTTTTTTCCAATTGGTAATTTCAAATCTCTTCAAATTTTCTATACTTTTTTTAACTAGTAGGTTAAAAAGTGTACAAATTTTGAATGAAGATCAACAATTAATTATTGAAGTGTTAAATTTGCTATTGGATTTGATTAAGATTTACTTAAGATATTAAGATTTTATTAGGATTTGATTTAGGAATTGACTTAGGATTTGATTAAAATATAATTTAGGATTTGATTTAAGATTGTATAAGGATTTTATTAAGATTTGATTAGGATTTGGTTAAAATTTCATCAAGATTTGATTAAGGTTGATTTAGAATTGATTAAGATTTTATTAGGATTTATTTAAGATTTAATTAAAGTTTAATTAGGATTTATTTAGGATTAGCTAGGGTTTGGTTAAGATTTCTTTAAGGTTTCTTTATGACTTTTTAAAAATTTCTTTTGGATTTTTTTGAGGTTTCTTTATGATTTCATTAGAATTTTTTAGGATTTTTTTATAATTCTTTTAGGATTGTTAAGGATTCAATTGAGATTTATTTAGGATTATATTAAGATTGTTAGATTCTTGGTTAGTTGCAATGTATAAGTTTATCCTACAACGAAGTGCCTAATGCATTCTTAAACAAGATAATATGTAATATAGCAGTAGGAGCAGAAGGAGCAGGATTAGATTAAGAGAAGGGGGATTAGAAATAAAAGAAGTAGATGAAGGAATCCAACAACTATTTTTTTGTATATTAAATTAAAAAAAAACTATATAGAATCTATGTGCTTTCTATCCATACATGATGCCAACTCATATTCTCTCTTAAAATTAAAACTATATTTTTCCTCTTCCACTTGAAAATTACATTCTTTGGAAAAATATAAAGTGACTCACTTCCAATGACTTTCTATTCTCCAAACTTGACACTTCCTAATCTTTTTCTTCTTCTACTAAGAAATTACATTCTTCCACTAAGAAATTACATTCTTCAAGAAATACACATTGACTTCCATTCACTCTTCTATTCTCCAAACTTTTTTCTCCTAGATACTCAAAGCTTAAAGAATATATGTCAGAAATTTTGATGTTAATTTCACTTTTTGATATCTGAAAATGATGTGTAGTACAATTTATCTTCAACACGATAGGAAGTATCCATGTGTCCACTTGTCAGCCTTACAAAGCATTATAAAACTCGTCTCCGGCTGCTGCTTAGACTTTCAATACTTTTACTTTTTTACTTGTACGTTTACTTTTTGAGACTCATCAGCTGCGGTGCGGCAACTGCGACGGGTGACGATGCGTGACGATGGCGCCGTAGGAAAGGAATTGGAGCTGCGCCACAGCCGATGCTTGGGTCTGTGTATGTGTGTGTGTCAAATCCTGCAACCGATTTTGTGTCAAAAAACAAAAACGTTAATAAATAAATAAACTCCTGCGACTGAAGAAGATGGGTGAGTACCAATGTGTGCAACAGCTCCTTTAGCGACGCCGATTTGCCGTGTGTGCGTCGAAGAAACGCCGAACCCTTAGCCTGCACGAATCAGAAGCTGTTTTCTGTACTGTCGCCGGGAGAATGCCCACAACGGCCACGCAATGCGGCAACCCAATCTGCCTCCAAGTGCGTGCATGGCCTTGCCAAGTGGCCACTACCACCGGCGTTGAAACCCATGCACAGACTGGGCCATGCCGCGTTCCACGCCCTCCAGATCCACAGGCTTTGTGCAGTCCATGGTCGTGTCATTCATTAGGGCTTATCTGGATCGCTGTCCTGGCTTCGACTCGGAACAGTGAGATGCCATCATGCTTAGTTTGCACTGGACCTTGTTTGAATTGGTGACCAGCAAGCCGGGCACCTCCTCGAGCGATTCCAACAATTATCTGTGTTACCCCTTGTCGAATTGATTTTGTGGGTGTTGAGCGAGGCACAATTTTGTTTCTTCGTTTGAAGGTCTGGACTGAGACGAAGCGGAATATATCGTTCAGAATCTGGTAATCCTCGTGTAGTTTTCGGGCGTCGTTTTTCCACAGGCTAAGCAGGTGGTGTTCGCAAGTTTACTGTGAAGGATCCGGGCTGAGTTAGAGTTTTCTGATAGATTGAGTGATTTTTGAAGTCTTCAGAGGTAATCGACAAACTGGGACTTAATTAATTGTCTTGTTTTGACTCGAGGGGTTTGGTTTTTGGAATGTTGCTTTCGATAGTGGTTTTCGAAATCGGTGGAAGGTTTTGAATACTCTCTTGATTTCTTCGATTCCGATACAATATGCCTTAGAGCGTATAACTCTGTATTAACCAGAGGGACTCGGAGTTAGAGAGCAGTTCGAAGAATGTCATGTACAAGAGCTAGTAGATTGTATTGTAACAGCGGAGATATCCCTCTGTTTCCGAACCTCTCCTTGAAGGTTTTTAATGGGCAATGGGTTATTTGGGTTTTAGCCAGTTGGGTTCAGTCACTGGCTGACTGTGTGTTGTTTGTGACATTGAAGGGCATTGAAATGGCATTCATGTACGCTACTTTTGCTACTTCCGCACTGAAGTGTTCTCCGTGTGCGGCGACTGAGTTCAGAGCTCGTAATGCCGCCGCATCGTGTTTCGAAGGGCAGAGGCTTGTTCTCAAGAGCAGCTTTGCGGGGGAACAAGTTTCTTCCGTCAGCAAACGGCAGGAAATTACCTCTGTTGGGGTGAGAAATCGTGCGCCCACGGCGAGTTTGAACGATTACGCTCCCTTGACTGCCGCTGTCTATGGCGCAAGTCTTCTTGGTGGTGGCCTCTTTGCATGTGAGTTATCACAGCATCACTTCAACCACATTCATCGAATCTCAACTTCTCACTCTTCTCCACGCTGCCTCTTCTCTTATTTCGAATTAGGCGCTTAATATGCTCGTTTAGTCATGCGCTTGGTAGTTTCATGCAACGAGTCTAAGACGAGTCAAAGGGGTGTATAATCTGCAGAGAATTTAAACTAGCCTCAAAATAACTAACGTTTGTAGAACATACATAGGTTTCTGAAATACCTTTTTAGGCGTGCATGTATTTCGTCATTCTAGCCAATTTGAACAATCAGCTTAGTACTAGAGTTTTTCTCGGTATCTCTCAATATGGCATCTATTCGGTGTGCTGGTAATCTCTGAATCAGTGCACGAGCCTTTCATGTCAAGGTTTTCGAACTATTTGAACTGACGTAGTGAACAAGATTTCCCCCCTAAATTCAAATCTTCAAAGATACTCCAAAACTGTCACATTTTGAACTACCCATGCCTTTATTTTTCTTTATTTATTTATTTATTTTAAATTGAAGGATGAGAGCTGCCTAAATTTAGGATTTGAGCGTTAAGGGAGTGCGATTGAGTTATGATGCAGCACTGAACCCTCATGTTGTCAGACTCTTTGGACTCATCCTCATAAATATTAGCTACGATTCGTGAATTGGTTGAGGTTATTCGAGGCTCGAAAATGTAGGTAGTATGGGATGAATGCAACTGAAAGTTTGCTAGCTTGTCTTAATTGCCTTCTGAATACTGTATATAAATCTGAGCGTATGGATGCGTGTTTATCTATTTACTTACTGTGTTTCAGATACAAGGACTGGCAGCACGCGTTCACTTGGAGGTGGAATTACGGGCGGCATTGCTCTTGGCGTGGTAAGGCAGATTGAATACTCTTAGTTTTCACTATGCAATCTTTGAGCTATCTATATTGCTATCATTTGGCTGGAATCTGCAGCATTTGTTTTTGGTCAATTTCTCACGTTCCCTGCATTATAGGTCTGGATGTTAGTCAATGTTTGGTACACATGAAACTCATGTTTGCTTCGTAGAGGATGACGGTTGTTCATTCTTAGGTTTGGATTTGGGAAATATGTGCAGGCATTCTTCTTGATGCAGGTACCTGAGACTCGAGATCTGGGTGAGGCTATTGGATTCGGTGCTGCGGTGTTCTTTGCTGCCATCTTTGGTAAACATCTCAAACTGTAGCTTATTTGCAGGGAATACCTTTTGCTTCTGTTTTGACTCGTACTAGGAATCGTTTCTGGGATGTTTGCTCGACGTTGATTTAAACTTTTGTGTCAAAAATGTATTATTGCAACCTTTACAGCAGAAAAACAAGATGGAATTACAAGTCGATTAATTTTTGTGGTATGTAGGTGGTTCATAAAATCTTATATAGGTGGTATTTTTAAGCAAACGTAAATATGTGGTATCTTCTGTTCTGAAGGAATTTCTAATAAAATCTTTGGACTTGAAGGTGGGGTTCTAATGAAATTTCCTTGTTTCAAATTGCAGCTATCCGACTAGCATCCACAGGCAAACCTGTTCCCTCTGGACCGCTCTTGGGCTTAAGTGCAGCGACCTCGGTGATTTTTGCTCTTTCATACCTTGAAACACGTGTGCCTCACTCTTAAAGTACTTTACACAAGTGTAGTCTGCATGCTTAGTCAGAAGCTGCCATCGTCGATGTTCTGCTTGGTAGTTGCAATTTAAGGCTGCAAAATCTAGCTGAGGTCTAGACAATCTTTTGCTGGTATTCCAATCGCAAGTGACCCTTGCACGAAATATAGCATTCTAGTTGATGCTCGATTTTTCCTAATATTTGATATTAGCAAGCATGCTCATCCAGCATTGATTCTGCAGCTGAATGTCTGAGAATTCCAGGAGATATACTAATAGATGAACAGGTGTTAAAGCGCTTAATGTCCTCGTGGTTGTTTTGCAATTAAGAATTTTTCATCTGCCATTTACGGCCAGTTTTTCTACCAGTGTGAGAAGCAGTTGTTCAAAGGTATGTGATCAGTGGCATCCCTGGAGAAGATTCTAAGTATTTTAATGGAATTAACAGGGTGGTGCCCTATTTTGTTGACTCATTTCGAAAGTTGAAAACTATGCCAGGGAATTGAATTATCATATGTGCTTGTTCAACGAATAGTTCATATTAGAGAAGCCTCCAAGTGTGATTCTTCTATGAAGTCGTTGTCCAAGCTCCTTTATTGGATTTCATCGTGCAAGGAATGTTGTGTTGAGAAGTAATAGAAGATATATTTCATGAGTGTTAAGAACCATTTTTTATATCAACTTTTGTGTATGTACCATGAGTAAAATTTGTCATGGTCATGTCTGAATTATTCAAAACCCCTTGCGTTCATTTTGCAGATTTAGTTCTTCATTTTGTTTTCAAAATACAGTGGATTTTAACTCTTTTAGCCTATGATATGTAGGAATCACAATCTTTCAAATTGAATTAATATTAATTGTGTCTTATTTACTAGTGTGAAGGGTTTAGTTTTTCAACACTATGTATATATATCTATCTATTTATCTAATAAGATGGTATGAAGAAATAAATTAGAATATAGAGAGATAAAGAAGTCCTAATATTGGTTAAGATGATAAAAGCTTAAAAAAAAAATTCACTAAATTATTTACTATATAATTGGTATTTTGTTCTAAAGTAAAAAACAAACAATTACAAATTATAAGCATAATCTTGTTGTCAACCACACTTACTTCAAACTCTATGAATTTTGATCAATCACCCTTGCATTGCTACTATTTCTTTGCACTCATAATTTCTCTCGTCAACGAAACAATACAGATGAATGTCGTCGTCGAGAGAGCTTAAAGTCGACGACATCCATCCATCCAGCGTTCGCAGAACGAGGTTGAATGTGTTTGTCGAAGGCGTCGCAGTGGTGTGCAATATTAGGGTTTTCTCCGCGCGAATTCAATCCTCAGCCTTACAGCCCGTGGTATTCAACGATTTCTTCGGCAGGTAGTGATGAGAAAGTCGCTTCAATTGAGCATGCCCTTCATTACTGGCTCATACAATTTAGTTTTTTCCAAGCGCGGTCAGGATTCGTGTGCTCTCCATGTTGCAAATTGCCCATGAGAGGTCAATTGAAGCGAGGAGGATTTGATCCTTCCATAGACGTGAAGAGGAATCGGATTGTGTCTGAAGGGGATGCTGTAGTCACAGCCGATTGAAGCATCTCGCGTGAGGTTTTTACCGGGGTCAGGCTCCGCCGACTATGTCAACTTCGGCGGAATCGCCACCCGTGACCGGCCCTCGGAAAGGTGGGTGCCCTGCATCACGCTCTAGAGTATGTTCCGGTGGTTTTTATTAGCTGCGAAGTTCTGTCTTGTTTGGTGGTTGACGCTGTGGAACTATTGGATTTGTGGTGCATTTGTGGAAATCTGTGATTTAGTGTGAAGTAGTTGTGAAGGATCTGAATTTTGTGTCCTTCGAAGCCTGCTTAAGTGGTCTGAGAGGATTTTCATATTTCGCATTGTCCTATTGGGTTGGGTGGTATGTCTCAGTGGTGGTGCTCTTTAGGGCTACTGGGGATGCTCCTATTATGAAGCAATCTAAGTTCAAGGTATGTGTAATCTCTTCATCGAGAGTACAGTGTTGTAATCGGGTGCTCAGCTACCCTCATCTTCCTGTTACTGGTGCGAACGCTTTCCCGTAACAATTGAAGGGAGATGGGGGAGGACCTGTTCGGATGCTGCTAGTCATAATACTTGTGTTTCATATATGAATTTTGGAGGTCCTTGAAAGTTTTGAAGAGATAGTTGGACTGTAGTTTGTGGATTTTCAGATATTCATGTGCCTCTGGACGCTGGATTGTTTCTCTCACTTCTTCTTACGCTGGGAACACTTCCCCTTGTGCTTAGATTGGAGGCTCTGAGAAATTTGCTAAGGTTATTGATTTTCTGCGCAAACAGCTTCACCGTGAGACATTGGTAAGTTTGAACACTTCGCTCCTCATTTGCATTTCCTGTGATGTCGGTCGTGCATGGTTGTAAAGAATTTTAAATACACCATCTTTTCTGTATATGTATTAGGCTGAATGATTTCTGGAAAGGGCACACGGTTAGTTTTAGCGGTCATTATTTTTTTATTTTTTATTTTTACTTTCATATTTAAGATGATCTGATCGACTTTTTCCTCGTATTGTCAGTTCGTGTATATAAACAGTGCTTTCTCCCCAACTCCTGATGAAAACATCTGGGACCTGTTTGAGGTATATTTACTTTGCTTCTTCTTCCTCTTCTTCTTTTTCTCCAAGTTAATCTTTTGGATGTCAGCTTTTAGTCATGTGAAAGAAAGATATGATGGGATGCACCATACTTATACTAGTACTGATTTGAGACGCAGAATTTCGGCATTGATGGGAAGTTGATAGTGAATTACGCCTGCTCTATGGCTTGGGGTTAACCCAGAATTCTTGCATTTGCAGTGTTGTTGTAAGTTATTACAAACGTTACAAACTTGTCCGGACTGAATAGCCCTACTCCTGCATGAGGTAGGTCGAAGTGCGGATCATGAATTTTTAGCTTTTGTAAGTAGGATTTTCACAAGTAGGGGTTCCAAGCTTGATTGATTCATCATTTACTACAAGTTAACTTTACTGTAAGAGTTCATGTTTTCAGGGTATACAAACAATTTGTAAATAAAGTAATCCCTTATTTTGTGTGATTTGTCTACTTTCTGCTCGAGGCAGCTGGGCATATGCTTGAATCTCTTCTGGTGGCTTGATTTTTAAAACACTTCTATGCGATCCTAAAACCATCCTCGTGTCTATGTGCAAGATGATCCACCAGAACTCTTACGAAGTGTTGAGATTTCTAATCATTAGTATAGAGTACGAAAAGAGCCCATATACGATAAAAAGAGTAACGGAAGTGTACATAGTGGAGAAACATCTTGGCAACTTATTTGAAAGAAAAGAAAAAAGAGAAAACAAGCGCTAAAGATTTGATGGAATGACGAGCATTCACAAGTGAAATGTACTTAAATGTTGCGTCTCTGCTTAGGCTTACTAAATGGAACAAAGAATTAAATATGTAACATTAAGTATTGTAAGTATGGTATTGTTGAGTGTAGAAGTAATTCTTTTGAATTCTTGTGAATTTTAACTAATCTCTGGTTTATGTATATATATACATACTGGTATATATATATATATATATATATATATATATACTGGTAGATATATATATGTATATGTATATATAGACATTTTTTTTTAATATAACATGGGCTCGATTTCGGTGACTACATCGACTGAGTCGGTGTCGAAGATCAGTATTCGAGATCCGTCGCAGTCAGAGATGTGTAGAAACATTCACTAGCTTCAAACTCAAGTCTAGGCATGCGACTGGTGCAGAAACGGTATTAAAGGAACTCTGCGCGAGATTGCAAAGACCATTGCAGAACAGAAAACTTGCGTTCAAACGTCGACGTTGAATAAGTTTTAGAATTCAACAGAAACAAAGCTGGGTCACTTGAATGATGCTATTGTCAGCAACGTGACAACAACTACAGACATGAAACATAGAGCCACTGTGGGTGATGTGTTATTGCGCCTCTACTCTAGATGATCGAATGTGCAGGATAAGCTTGGTAAAACATGTGCTTATGAACACAGCTGCTGCGGGAGTAAAAATTCGTCCATCCCATCAATGAAGAGAATGGCATGTATAGTATACAATTACCGAACGAAAAATGTGCGAGAGATCTATGCTAAACGTCTGGTGCGAACCTACAAGAGAGCTATCACGAATGCGACTGTGGAGACTAGGATCATGGTACTGGCAATACTCGCAGCGTGTGCGGCATCGTTTGCGTCGGGATTGGCGGTTCCCGGCGTAGTCGGCGTTGTTATCAATGCCGGAGCTGGTGAAGGATCCCCCCCAAGAGCAGGTGCAGCCTCAGGCGGCACCACGCCCTGGTTATAGTTTGCTGTGTCCATCATAGCGCTTATGCCGTGGACAGCCACCTGACCATCTGCGAAGATGTCCGGGTCTGTAATGGCGACGTTGTCCAGTCTCAGGTTGGTTTGACCTGTGCTGGTTACATAGATCACTACACCTGGTGCAGCTGTTTGGATCGTCGAATTAAGGGGGAGATAAGACAGCTGCTGGTAGTTGTATACCGACGTCGCCACATGATAGTTCAACGTGGTCATGAAGAGCTTGGAGTTGTTCATGTTCAAGCCGCTGAAGGCTCCGTCATCGGGAGCGAAGAACGTGATCCCTTCCTTGATGATGCTGTTTTGGCTGATGCTGTCGAGAAGGCCAGAAATCGCGCCGTAGTGCCCAGCCGCCCGTATCGCAGCAACAACCCTTTCATGGAGGGTGAGTGGCTTTGGAGGTGGCGCTACTGGTGCCGGTGCCGGCGCTCCAATGGACGGTGCTGGTGCTCCAATAATGGCCTCAGCTAGTGTTGGTGAATCGTCAGCTAGCACTGCTGTTAAGAAAAGCGCGCAACAAACTGTGGAACTGAGGACCATCAATGCCCAGCGTCTACGGGGGATGAGGCCAGCCGCCATTGTGTTGGCTCTCTTGTGCAAAAATCTTCAGCACTTGTGGTCCTTGCTAGACAGCACAAGCAAGTAAAGAAATCTGTTGCCAAGAAAAGTGCTGTATAACATTCACCAGGACGGTGTTTAGTCAGTGTTTAGGCTCTTTCACGCGAAGAATCTCTATCAGTAAATTATGAAACTGTCGGAGATTAAGAGCACAAGAGCAGGCATATACCAAGTCAGATGTAGCAAAGAAGTGATATGTGCTCAAGGAGCCTGAGAAACCTCGGAGTCATCTCCATACTAGTAGCAATCTCTGTGCCTTCATGGAATGCTTGACTAACATCTGGACCTATAGATGAATGAACTAAAAATGCATGGAATATATTGTACTGTCTTTGTTTCAATGTATCCACACACACACACACAACACATGACGTATCATCCATCAGAAGCATTTGTCATTCTAACAGCCGATCTCTTTCAAGAGAGTGACGTACACTGCAGGCAAGTGTCAATGAACAGTTGAAGTTCTTATTACGGATGCATTAACGGAGCGAGCAGTTTCATTAGTGAACACAGAAAGGAATGCAGTTCAGATCCTCTTCGATTCGTTAACACTCGATTCTGTGAACAGTATCATCAGGGTATCAGAATCCGACCAATTATCCCAAAATTAACCAATGTCGTAGTGTTTTTTTCACTCCAAGTATTCCCTCGTTTGTGGACACCCTCAACTATTACTAGATTTCAATGTGCCGTGCATTTATGCGTGTTGAGATCCAACCTTAACCCTAAATCACGAGTAGTCTCGTTGGTTCCAGCGTGATCGAAACCTGTGCCATTAGATTGAGCAAGAATGTCTGGAACAAACTGTCTCAACTCGGATTCCAACCCCTCAACCACGTGAGTCCTTATAAGATGTTTTACTTCCACACGTTAAAGAACCATTACCGAAATCTGCTACGGAATAAATAGCCCCAAGCATCAGATCTCTTTGACTACTACACGATATCGGCTAATTATGAGAAGACGAACTATTCGCCTTCGGCCCTCTAACGCACAAATCTTATTCTGAATGATGCTAGACTCAAACTCCTCAGAGAAATTTAATTGTGTCTTGACGAGCTGAGATTGTTGAAATGGCATAATTGGGTCACATGTAAGAAGCAGTGCGAAACTTGTGTCGTACAGATCTAAGACAGCGTTCGTCCAAAACAAACAAATAAGACGAAACAAAAAATAAATTAAAAAACCCTCGCTTCTCCGCAGGGTTGCGAAAATCTTCCACCCAGCTCCTAATTTCTGGTTACTGGATGGTACACCTATTACTTCGGAGTTACCAGGTGCTGAGGAACAGCTCAATGATCTCATCTTACCTCTCATCTGATCATAATCAAATTAACAGTTCCGCCTGCTTCACCCAGTAGACCACAATAGAAACTTAAGAGAGAATACCATGAAAGTCAAGAACACTAGTATTATGCGATCGAAACAACACACTATTGCAGATGCACCATTGAGATATGGCAATGTTTACTGCAGTTGCAGCCTTACAGTGCAGCAACTGTGTCTCATCTGTCGAACATTGGAGTTTCGCGGTTGATCTGAACTATAAGTGCTAGATTTTATGTGCCGTAGGATTTCGAAACCTAGCAGATGAGCGCAGGGACGAAAATGTGAGCTTCATGCCGAAGCTCTACAAAGCAGCAATCTACCCATTACGCAAAGTATAATGCAGAAGACATACATCATATTCTCATCGTTCGTTCGGACGCCACCACAAAGAAGTAGGTCGAAGATGAATATTGGAAATGCAAGGATCTAACTGGAGTCTCGTTCATGCGAAGAAAACCGGGCGAGCGTAGAGCTTCCAAATAAGTGGAAAAATTTCTTTCGAATCCTAAGTCGGCACCAATTCTCCAACAAGTTTTCAAGCAACCACCACTGCAGGACTGGAGCTACAAGGCGCAAGACACTGCTCTTACAGGGAATACTTGGCAGAGGAATCGTACCTGGAATGGCAGGGGCATTGTGCACACTGGTGGCGGCAGAGAGCAAGGTGAAATTGAGCGGCGCTTTGTAGACTCATCAAGAGCCGACTCGTGTACTAGCTGTTGAAAGAGGGGCGGATGCTTCAGTGTGGGCCAAATTAATCATAGTGGGTATTGAGCTACTTTATTCCTCTCATTCCTTTTCTATTGACTAGATTCAAAACTTGGATTCTGTGCATTAGCCAGTCGGAGCTGGGCAGTACCAATGCGCTGGGCTTGTATGATTGAGTTGTCAGATGACCAAAACTGAGGCGACGCACTGGCCAGTATTTTCCTATTATACTGATACGAATTAGCGTGTTGATCTGGGAACAGAAATTACCAAGCTCATCGGCCCCTGCGATGTGCACGTCCTGTTGGGGTATTGCTTGGCATGAGGTACAAAGGGCTTGGGAAGGATACTACCAATTAGAGCAGAGGAATTGAAATCAATGGATTAGGCATTACTAATAGATATTTTGTCAGTCACAACAAGGGTCTCGGTGAGTCGGTTCGTAACTGCATCTGTGATTCAGACTTGGGCGGAAAATGATGATAAGAAATTTCTGCCTGCGTACTAGGTTGCTCTGCTCCCGCAATCCAGATTATTCGACTTGAATAAACAAACAAAGGAAAGCGATGTAGTAGCTCATAATCATTGTGTGGGGGGACAGGGCGGTGTCTCTCCCTACATGATTGACCCCTAAATAGTGATGAGAGGTGACGGTGTGGAGTTGTTGAGCTATTTACCTGTCTCTATTCGGGTGAATTCGTGACCACATTATGAAGTGGCATCTCATTTATAAATCGATTCAATCTTTATTGGGGAATATTGGATAGAAAAGAGAAGGCTTATTGCTTGCTGATTGATCGGAAGACGTATGGCCATCGTATGATGGCTACCTGGCTTTCGGATTCCCTTTTGATGACTGTGGATCCGTGGTTCCTTCGATGGCAAGGTGTGTTCCTTAGGCATGCAATTTTACTTGTAACAATGATGATCCTCCCACAGCCTTCAAAAGGTCACTTTGCAGCCAAAACTAAGACTGCTTTGTTACACATCTGCCAAGTAGTCCGGCTCCACTTGCCGAACTGTTCGATTTTACTATCTAATTTTCCCGAATAAAGACGGGCATGCACAAGAACACCCTGTCGGAGGTCAATACGTCCACAGAAATGGTCTCAAGAAGAAGGTAACGATATTATTCAGGATTAAAAACGTGCTCTGAGGTCACATCGCAAGATGCAGATCTCTTTTTTATCTTTTTTGCAGTTGCGGCGAGTTCATGTAATGCCCTTCATGTGTGGCTTGAAGCAGGTAAAATAATACAATCGGCTAGACGTGGGAGCAGGCCCAGATAAACTGATGTGACTAGCACTTGCAGTTCGTTGGATCTAGACCTCCACCCCTACTCCGAACTTTTCAGATTGTGACTCGGACATTTCACAGTTTGAATCTCCTCCGGAGAAAAAGTTTCAAGGTTCTAGGTAATGTGTTATTTCAAGTAGTTATGGGGTGAGCCATTACTGATGGCTCTTGTACCAACCATCCCTCAATGACTTGCTGTGCAGTTGCTAACTTGAATCCTTAGTCCATTCGGGAAGGCCAGACACGACTTTCAAGGCACAAGAGTTCGACATTGTACATTTGCCAGGCACCAGAACGGAGGCTGGCATACGCAGTCACGAGAATGGACCTGTAGGACAGTGGTGCGCTGCTCCACTGATGTGAATGCCGGGCGATGGCACATTCATCTAGTCTGTCATCTTGAAGTGCCAGTCAGTCAGTTGCAGAGCAAGGACGATGGGACAATCCCCTCCAGTCGCCCGGGTTTCAGGTCCCGAATGTTATCTCTTATATACTATCACTCTTTCTATACTTCCACTTCGACGTCAACACCGCCTCGTAGAACTCCACGAGATTCCGAAACGATCCGGTAGCACCCACCAGTTCTTCCCACACCTTCCGAAAGGTAAGAAAAAAACGGTTCAAGCATAATGCGAAGAAACCCACGCATACCTTCACCCTTGCACAGTGCCACAGAAACCGTCGACTTGGGATTAAAAAAATACATTTCCCCGTGTCGCAGAAAAGGCCTAATCCTCCGACACACTCGATGCACATCGCCGGCGACTTTGCTCACACACGGACCCCCAATGGATCGAGCCAGAGAAACGTCGTAGCTCTTTCACGATCCGCACAACATAATAATGCATATTCTTTTCATTTTCTCCCTCTCCAGCTAGCTAGCTGGCGACTAAGTGAGCTAGAGACGGATCCATGGATGCATCATAATGCAAAGGGTAATACGGAAGCCACGCATTGCTGATGATCAACGCCATTGGGTGAGACGATGCCTCGCAGCGCTGGTGGGACCGGGTGTGTCGACGAGCATTGGTGTTTGGACGGTGGGGCCGTGGGCGGTGGTGGCGAGAATAATGCAGTGCCCTGGCTTTCAAGCCGCGGTGCCTAATTGAGCAAGCTCCGCATTATTATTTTGTGGCGTCGCCTCTGTCAGGCCTGGCCAGCTGGGCGTTGCCTTCCTCCACGCACCCTGCTTGTCCCAGCCAAAACCTATCTTTATGCATGTCTATCTATCTATCTATTTCTGTGTGTGTAAGAAAATAGAAACATAACAAAATAGAATTACGCTCTTGGGATTTGAGAGAGAGAGGGTGAGGAGGAGGAGTTGATTGCTGGTTTTACTGTGTCCATCACTGCAGGCGACGGGGTTTTCGAAGAGCTGGTACTTGAGACCAGTATTTGAAGCTTCAGTTCAAGGGCTCGGGCGATTCGTCAGAGGCTGTGCAATCTTGGAGTGTTTGTGGAAGAAGCAATGGATGTACAAAATGATGGAAAAACAACAGGAAAAGGAAAATGGAACAGGACAGTGTATTTTTACCTACTAACCAGGTGTTGTGGGTAAGAGATGGGGTTTGGCAAAACCACCCTAATACTGGCGATGTGGGTAAGTACCACACAAAAAATTATACTAAGTCCAATGTCCGCTTGATGTCTTGGGGTAGTGGGTGGATAGCTGCTGGGGTGGATCTTCTCCTAGAACCGTATCATGGTAATTTTTTTTCTTCATCCATGAATGGATTTTGAGTAATTTTAACAAAGATTTTATATGCTTGCTTTTGCCCACATCCGCCTACAAATTATGGCCCTAGTTTATGGCCAAGGGGAGCAAAGGCCAAGGAGGCTGAGGCAAAAGCTAAGGGAGAGGGCTAGGGAGAAGCGATTAAGTATTGAGAGGAAGGATAAAAACATAAATATAGTGTATTTAGTCTTTGGTACAAGCAGTCGGAATCAAACTCAATATTTGCCCAACACTATTGGGTTTTACAACCAGTAAACCAGACTTTCCAAAAGGTGAACTTGGATTCCAATTTCACATTATTTATATTGATCTAAGTTTTGCCTAGCTTACTATTCACCCGTTGCCCATAGATAGTGAATGAGTAGTAGGTTGGGCAAAATCAAGATTGATACCGTGGATGGATGAAATCTTGTAATAAAAGTCTCATTCTAAGAGATGTTCTGTGGAACCAAGTGGATAGTAAGTTGGATATAAAAAATAGTATATTTTTAATATATGTATCTAATTTTTTAATTGTAACAGACCATATTTGATTAATATTGGATAGATGATCAAAACTTTTCTAAGTCTTTGAGGTGAGTTATTCTATTTACTTAGATATATTGAAGTATATCTTTATAAAATATTGATGTTTTGAAAGTTGGATTTAGGTGTTTTTTAAACATACATCAAAGTAAATAAATAATAAAAAATAACCAATTTAAAATATAAAAATTTCTCTAAAGTAATAAATTCATTACATTATATGTATTCTACTCTATCATTGTTTTAGAAATTATTTGTAAAATATCTATTAAAATATTTTTGATAAATTTATTAAATTTATAGATTATATAAAATAAAAATATTATTAGAATAAATAAATTATGTATAATTTATTTCTTTAAAATATAAAATCTAAAAAAAATAAAATATAATTTTTTACTAAATTAAAAAAGTGCGATTCTTTATTGTGCAATTTAAATACCAATAAAAAAAAAATTATTGATTTTAATATTATTATCTTAGTAAAAGAAAATTATATAGATTTTGTGATTATTAATAATCAACATTTACTAAATAATTTTTACAAACATACTGCAAACCTCTATTATTTTGATTTTTGTAGTACCTAAAATCTTTGAGTAGCAAAAAAATAATATCTATAATATTATTTAATTTTTAATTATAAATTTTTATACTTACTAAATACTTATCTAGCAATAAGACTACTTCACTAACAAGAATATATCTATTTTTTAAAAGTTGTATTAATATATATAGATTTGTTAATTTGTTAATTTTTTAAAATTTAACAACAATTGAGCCATGTATGATTTTATTATTTTTACTAATGCAAGCACATTAAAATTAAAAAAAGAAGTAAATTATTTTAAAAATCTACAAATACAAAATCAATTAAAATACAAAAAATCTTCCAAGACAATCTCTCTTCTTTTTATAAAAATATCTTATATTTTACCTATGTTAATATATGTGGTATGGTGGGCATACTTGCTATATAATTAAAGTTGCCCTTATGAAGATTCCAAGGGAGGCAAGAGCTTGGTATGTCATATTTGGTAGGCACTTAAGATATTTTTTGGATTGTCTCTAAGGGCTTCAATGGCTTTAATGCTTAGCTTTGTACAACTCTAATTGCATGTGTATGTTATTTTAGATCCTAGTAAAAAAATAATTGTACTTCATTTCTTTCTATATCCATGTAATTTTGTGTCTATTTTTTTTAATACTTCTTAGAAATCTAATTATTTGGAGTTTTTTTTTTTTTTTTTTTTTTTTTTTTTTAATAATCTTCTATCTATATGTATAATATTTGTAATATAAAATCAATTTTTTCCAAATTAAGATTATAAAAATATTTTATAAAATAATTTATAAATTTTAATATTTAAAATATGAATTAAATAAAAATAAAAACTTTTTTATACCAAAAATAAATATAATTAAAAATAAGATAGGTTTGAATTTTTTATGGTTAGTTCAAATGGTTAAAAAAAAAAAAAAAAAAAAAAAAAAAACCTATTTAACTTATATCACTTATCTTGTGAAGAAAATCTAAACATACCTCTATATTAAAGTTCAAATATAGTTACTATATAATAAAATAGTTACAATCAAAGGTTAATATGAAATTTTTCTAATTTTTTTTTAAAGATTAAATTTTTATAACCAATAAAACTAGAGAGAGACCTTTAAGCTAAAAACAGTTTGTTTGTCTATTTGTGATTTTCTTTGAAACATTATAATATACAACTAATTCACTTGAATATAAAAATCT
The DNA here is from genome assembly GCA_036785485.1 of Physcomitrellopsis africana. Classification (NCBI taxonomy): domain Eukaryota; kingdom Viridiplantae; phylum Streptophyta; class Bryopsida; order Funariales; family Funariaceae; genus Physcomitrellopsis; species Physcomitrellopsis africana. The sequence continues at coordinate 154,814 of JAWRVF010000281.1, forward strand.
ATATATGGTCATATAATAAATATATTTTAAATTATGTACAAAATATATGAATAAATAATATACAATTATATCATATTATAACAAATAATTAAATTTTATTTACACTAAATATACATAATAAAATTTGAATGCTTTGAATGAAAAGCATCATTTTTTTAAAAATTGAATTAAAATTTTATTATATATATATATAATTTTCAAAGAAATTTGGTATATATTATAGTGCATAAAAATCAAAATTGAGAATTGAAGTTGATATATTTATATAAAAAATTTAAGACAATCAAAAGCTATCAAATTATGACTTGGATAGTGATTGAAAAACTGATTTGGACACGAAAACAGCTAGTAATTTGACAACAGACAAAAGCAAAAAATATACTAATTTACACCATAGAAAACATTTTTACTATTTTTTTGTGATAACAAGACTAATTCAAAATCAGCAAATCTTTTCAAAGTCTTATTAATGTTTTTTTTCAAAAATCTTTTATCATGCCTCATTGTAACTAGTAATAAAAAGTATGATCTTCATGCTATCTAATATTAATTAATAATATAAAATCAAATCAAATATAATTCAAATTTTAAAATTTTAAAGTATAATTGGCAAACAACAAATCAACTATGACCATGAATCAAACACAACCAGTTATAGCAAATCAGCTCTAAATTCAGCACAATCAACCACAACAAATCAATTTTAAAATGAATACAACCAAAATCAATGAAAAAACAAAAAAAGATGTCACAAAGGGATGGTCAAAGACAAAGGCTCCTTCTCTAATCCCCAGCCATAATCCACCATGAGCTCAAATTCTTCAATCCCCTCTTTGCAATTCAGTGTCTTTCTATAGGCATTATGACACATATTCAAATTACACACATTCATGCCACTAAAAACAAAGATGTAGACTATAGGCATGTCAATACATTAAATGTATGGTATATTTAAGGAGGACTACAGCTTAAAGAAGTTTCTAAAACTATTGTTTAGGTTATTACAAAAAAAATTATTTTTTAACAAGTTAATTGATTAATCATCTACTAGTTTATGATAGTGTAAATCATTGATATGTATATATATGTATTTATTTAGAAAGAAGTAATAAAATAATGAAAAAGACACTTTACAAAATAGATTTTACTTAGAATCTATTATTATGCACTTATTGGACCAAAAATTGGATAATTGTTTTTACTACAAAAACTTTGAATTGTAGAGATGTATTTTGATATTCATTCATAAATTACAATTTTGTTTTACAATTCAACTTAATAATACTATTTTATTTTATTTTTTAGTATCTGATTTACATTTAAAAAAACAAGAAATTAATAATTAATTATTGTATTTGTACTTACAAATGATGCAAATTAGAAACAAAGAATTACAGTCAAAAGGAGATTCATGAGCTTTTAGAAAAAAAGTGAAATAAAATTAAAAATTAAATACTTTAAAGACGATTCTTTAAAAACGATTATATTTATTTTTAAGGAGATGTAAAAGCTCACATGAGCAGTAAAATTAAATGGTATCAACCAAAAAAATTAGCATTTTCCTATGTAACTATGTTTTATAAAAAGTATATATAATAGATGGAAAAAAAAAGAAAAATATATATATGTATATATATATATATTTATGATCAGCACTGTCATACGCTCTCATTTGAATTTGAAATCTTTCTTAGTTTCTAATGCCTCCAAGGCTTTCGATAATTATAAATGTGTTGGAATGCTAAGCCGTTATTAAAACACAGTTTGTTTTCAGGATATGCACTGGATTGCACAAATTTAAATAATCATTCTATATTTGCAAATTCCAGGGAGAAAAAAAAAAAAAAAAAAAAAAAAGCACATCGAAGGTCAAGCATGCCACATTGGAGGGTTACCTCCTACATGATGCTGCTGTAGAGTGATCCATTCTGGCTATAATATCTTTTTCTACTGCAGAGACTTGTCCATCAGATGATAAACAAGTCTTTGCAGGACCCAGTGAATATATAAAATACTTGCTGCATGTGCTTCGAAGTCTTAGCAAGAAGAGACCAATCACCGGATTGGAGAAATACACTTGCACTCGACCTTTGACCTCTCGCTTGCGCATCGTCGTAGGTATACCCACGCAGAGCACTTCTTAGGTAATGATTTGAAAAATAAATTCTCTAATCGTGTGGGAAACTTGACCTTAAAATAAACCACTGCAGTAAACATCCAGTGTGCAAGGGATGCAAAAAAAAAAAAAACAAAAAAAACAAAAAGAAACAAAACAAAACAAAACAAAAAATTACATCAGCCACCTGTGCATAAAAAATAAGTCATTTTCAAGCCTTAAGATCAATGGACGAATCTCTTTGGTTCTTTGCATGGTAGATCGAAACCTGTGATACTTTCACACCAAAGGCTCATAAGGCGCATGTGAAATCAACTTATAAAGTTCAAGAGTACCTTTCAACCTTATTATTACCATATTATGTTAATCTAAATACATCGAGGGAAATGAGTGCCACCGACGTAACCGCCGGCCATCGATCTTCGCACACTTTGTTCAAACTGCCGAGGATTGTCCCTCAAAACTTCTGCAGCCTCATGATTGAGAGGATCATCTGGATTGGGATCCTGCAAAGCAAGAATTTATGAGCCACCACTACAAACAACTCACATTATCACAAATTCTCAGCCGAGTGTGATGTGAGGAACAGCTAGGACATTCAGACCCAGTAACGGTTCATAGGAAATTCCTATATGTAAAATATGATATTCCATAGGTAGCACAAAGTTAACCCAATTAGGTCAGGTTCTGCTTTACTTCCAGCAACTAAACAAACAGCACAGTACTGGACCCAAATCCAGCTGCTTCATAGGAAGGAATTAGATAAATACGAAACAGACGCAAACTTCTAAGAATGAGGCATAATTCTTGCAAATATAAAAATCAATCGTGAAAATAATCCAAAGCCCTCGACAGAATACGCCAAAAATTAGACAGATGCCTTGTGAAGCGAACGCTAATAAAATCTAATATACCACATTGGCAGTCAACTGGCTTCAGCAAAATAGGCAACAGACACGATACTCACCAAATGTTTTTATTCTTTACAAAGTGCTTAAGAGCTAATTACGCATGAACTGCTCGAGGACCATGAATTACCTAGTGCGTACGTGATCACACATAAATATATATATATATATATATATATATATTTCAATAAAGTGGCATCTCTATTCCAGAAGGTAAACAGGAAAAGGACTCACCAAAAACAGGTATTGAAGGCCATAAATAATGGAGTTGATACTAAGGACAGGCTTCCAATCTTCACGGAGGATGTTCAAGCAGACGTTGCCCTCCAGATCTATGTTAGGATGATAGACCTGCACAAGTACTACTACCATGGATCAGAATAAGTTTGTTCAAAATGTCCTAATTTCAAGACACAGAGTGATATATACGATGAGAACGGGAATTTTCCTTCCAACACTCGCTTACCTTGGTCTTGCATTTCACCTTCGGTGCCTCGTGAGGGTACACCTGTGAGATTGAGAAACTGAAGACAAACGTGCCACCTCTGCAAAATCATTACAGTGGCATTTGATGAGACCATGGTACCTCCAAATATACCCCACTGGATGTGTAAGGCACAAGCTTCCTGCTTCAAATTGAAGAATTTTCATGACAAATTCCTCATAACATCATCTCCGAACTCGGGAAGCGGCTGGATTTCTTTGGCAAAACCATAACATCTGAGAAATTAGTGCCCAAGGCTTCGTAGAATCAGAAAAGAGCATGTAGAGAACTCGGAAGCGGTCTAAGGACTCACTGATAGTAACCCTCATCTGGCCGAATGGTGATTTCAAAGTTGAGAAGATTGTCCTTGCCATTTGGGAAGTGTATAGAGATAGTCTTAGCCAAGTTCAATTCACTTATATCTGCAATATCAACCCGCATTTGTTGAAGGTTTGTCAGATCTAAGAGCAAGCTTAGTCGAATTTTCAGCAGGTAGCTCTTACAAAAGGAATACAATGTTAAAATACAGGTGAAAGCAGTATGTTCTCAACAACAATCTGGACCAGACCTTTCAAGAAGAAAGATAATAAGGGATGAGCGAAGTGAAACAGTACACTTCTGGAAAATAAAAATAAAAATAAAAAAAGGTCAAAGAAAAGAACGAAGTTCAAAAATGCACACTGCAGAGTTGCTAAACCTAAGCCAATAACACACCAATAGCTTAATCACAGTAGGGTAATTCTAAACAACAACAATGGAACTAGAATGGAAGAAAGGAGAGAATCAAGACCTTTCTGAACTCGCAATTCACCAGCACTTTGCTTCTTGATGGGACGGCCATTGTTATTCAGAGCGTCCTCTCTTTGCTTCTGCTTCACACTGAATAGCTTAATCATTGTGAGCCCGTGTGCTTCCTCCCCCTTCTGTAAAAATCAACACTCTTAACATTCAGTGTACATTCACATCTTCCGTTCGCACTCCACGTAATTATCTCGGTTCATTCTTAATCTCTAACTAGGGAAGAACCGCCATTACAATACAAATCCACAGTGATTGACAGGTACTGGCACGCGCGGAATGTTACAATCGTCGATTCAAAACAATTGGAAACCAATAAGAAGTTGGCCTCTACGAGGTCCTTCCCAAGGAAAATGAGTGTAACTCTCGATCCAAGCCAGCAGCCTTCCCAAAATCAACTCGTATCACTAGGAACTCATTCAACTACTTCTGTCCAACACAGACACCAACTACTCGCTGAACTAAGAAGAATAACATCAAATTCGCTATGAAAACAGCATACAACCACGTCTGCGCACTAGGATGCAACCCCGCAAATACACTGCTCATATCATTTCTCAAAACCCGCCACACTCCGACACCTAAACCTCAGCGTAACCAGCAATTCACACCACAACTGCGTTACCCCGAGCCCACGCCACCCACGCGAATCCCGCGCGGCCACCACAATACGCAAACTAATCGCCTCATAAAAATTCGTTCCCGACTTCAGGTCCCATTTGCACAAAGAACCTCATCTCATCTAGGTGAAATCACTCCCCCAACCAAGCGCCTACTAGGGAAGCGACAGCGTACCTGTAATTAGAAGACGTGTTTCCGGAAGGACGACGGAAGCGGAGCTCCGGGCTATGGAGGAAGCATGAGCCGAGACCAAGAAGGCT